>SNQJ01S0100027.1:39476-52468 GCA_010110895.2 Picea sitchensis | reverse complement strand
TTCTAAGTATTTGTAAACAAATGAGTTTTTGGGTATTTATAGGTATCTTGGTGATTTAAGAGGATCCATAATGCTAAAAAAATGATCTTCTTAAATGTCAATGAAAATGACTTCATTGTGTAGAGTTCGATAGATCTTTCCAATGACGCATGAATCGCCTCAAATGGACGTTGTATGAGAAAGTTATGGCTTTTCAAAGTTTTCGCAAAATTAGGGGGTGCCACGTGGTAGGCCCACATCTTACCACATGGCCATTTATACAACTATCAGGGTGACATCATGATGACGTTAGAAAGATGATGTGGGAACACAAGAGGCTACAACGTGTCACTCAATTTTGGCATTTTTGACACCCAACTGGACCAATAAAAATGTGTCATGTGTCATCTGTACGATGATGTGACATCCATATGGTCCACATGGCATCACTGCAAGGATGACACATCGTAGGCCCTATAGTGACATGGTAGACAAGTGGTTAGCGACTGAGAATATGATGTGGTAGGATGTTGACGCATGCAGGTGACTGTGCAATAGGTGGACCAAGTAGAGAATGCCACATGGCACTCTTCGATTGGCCAATATTGGCTAAGGGAATACAAATTTGTTAGAATCAACATAATTTGAACCCAAGACCTCTGGGGGAATATTACGTAATATTCCAACACCTTAACCAGAAGCTCCTACGAATGTGCCAATGGTTATGTTTGTTACAACTAACACAAAATAATTTATTTATGTTTTATTTAATTGCCCCGAGCATATAGTAGGTTGAGTGGGGTTCGACTCCCCCAACCTAGCCCTATATAAACCAAGCGCTCGACCCAATGCGAAATATTGAAATTCATGCCAAAGAAAGGTATGCATTTATTTTTCATGCCTAAGAGCGAGTTTTCCTCGATTTGTGTGCCAAAGAGATTATGCTCATGAGATTTTGAGCCTTAAGAAGTCTTTGAGAGAAGTATAGGGTGTTTATACTCATTTTTCTCAGTTTTCCGAGAGAAATTTGATGGCGATGTCATTTTTTTGTGCTAAAGTGTTGTGTATGAAATTATTAGTTCTGTTTTTTGTGTACGAGAGCCATAGTCTCGTTTGGCATGCAAAAGGGGGTATTTACGCAGATGTTCAGAACATAGTTGAGTTTATACTCATTCTTCTCAAAATTTCGAGAGGAGTTCGTGATAACCTTTGTTTCTTGGTTCGAGTAGCATAATTGAAGGATGTATTCAAATTTCCATTGTAAGTCATCATTGTATCAAGCATTTGAACATTAATAGAGAAGTCTCATTGTTTGGAAGTGGACCCGGAGACGTAGCCCAAGATGGGTGAACTCCATTATCAAACTGTGTAATGAGCCTTGTTAATCGTTGTTTCTATTTCTCTCTATCTTGGCATTCTTATTTCTACAAGTTATTATCAGTTGATGATGTTTATGGATAAGTAAGCATTTTCACATGTTATTTTTCAAATAGTCAAGATGATCTTAATTTCCTGAATCTAGTCAAATGTTTAGTGTCTGCTTAAGAATTAATTGATTCAATTGGTGAGTTTAATGAAGTTTAACTCAAGTTAAATTGATTTTAACTTTAGTCAAATTCAATCAATGTGAGTATAAGTCACTTTAAGTTATTTTGACTCGTTTAGTTAGTAAGTAAAGTTAAATTTGGATACTTATAAGCTTAATAATAGAGAATTAACCATATTACAAAATATCCAAACTTGATGGACTAGTTCAAGTGGATGAGTGTTTTGAATTTCCTATAAAAAGTGAAGTTCTCTTTATTATGTATATTTCTTGATATCACTACCAAATTAGAAGCCATAATTAATACTAACAAATTTATAATAGAGGGCCCCCGGATGAGGTGATAGTGCGTGCTACGCGGCGATCGACAGATATGGGGAATAGTCACTAGGACACGGGGGCACGTGAAGGGCCCGTGCCACCCTCCGTTTAATTTATTAAACCTGCAACTCCACGCATTTGTGCATTAATGCAAGCTTTAACTCAGGTGTCCCTCCCTTCCGGTTCCTTTGATTTGGATGGGATGGCAGTGTTGCGTATTAGTTGTTTTCAAACCCCCGCAGAGCTTGCTCTGCTTTGGACATGGTGTGATTTCGCTCTAAGCATTTTCGAGGCCGAGCTCAGACCTGCGTTTTCCCTGACCCTTTGTCCTCGTTCTGCGTTCGGGATTGTTCCTATTCACAGTGGGGGCTGGACCATGACTCATCCAAGCGGAAGACCTCGACAGGGCTCGGCCTGGAAACCTCGACGCCCCTCTGTCTCCCCGTCTAATTCGCCCTCCATTACCTCCTCCTCTCTGTGCCACTCTGGACAGCCTTTAGCTTACTCCCGTGGCGGGACTCATTTGCACTCTTCTAGCCGAGCTTTGGCGCCCAAAATTTCTAGCTCCCCCTAGCGCCATGACCGCAGTCCCTCCGACTCAACGTCTGACTCCCACTCTTAGCATGCTTCTCGCGGGGCTAGGCCTATCACCTGTGGCCCCTTCACCAATATCTAACTCTGGGATAGCATGACGACCCTCTATGACCTTGTTTTTGACATTCGTCAGGAAGTGGACGACATCAGTTTTCGACTACAGGACACCGGAGCCAAGGTAGATCTATTTCTCCAGACTCTCTCCTCTCTGAAGAGCTCACTTATCTCTAGCTCAGATGAGGATGCTCCAAGAGAGGTGCCAGCCAAGGAAAAGGACGAAGAGATAGATATTATGCCAGACGTAGCACCACGAGAAGCTCCAGGGGCAGCGGCAGCTGTCAATCGAGAAAGCGACGACGGGGCTATGGACGAAGTGGAACAGGAGCACAGCAGGGCAGCTTAGCCAGGTGTTTAGATAGTTTAATTTTATTCTGAAATATTATAGATGGTTAGTAGCTTTTTGAGCCTCAACCTTTCTCACCAGCATATGGGTGATATCGCTGTAATTTCCGTCTCAAACATTAGACAATGTTTATGTTCAGGTTTCAGACTGCTTGGGTACACGGACTGGTTTCCCCTTTGTTGGGGCAGTCTGGTGTCTCAGCTTGGTTTTTATCTGTACTATGTCATAATACTCTGTCTTTAGAAGGCTTTTAATATATAATTTTCTTACTTACAAAAAAAAAAAAAAAAATTATAATAGATACTATATACAAATACAAAGAAGTGCTTAAATAATTTTCTACAATTTTTTTTAAAGTAAAATAAAATAATCAACTTCATATATTAAACATTAATGAACCAAAATAATAATATTTTATTTATGAATGAGAAGCTAGAGGCTATGTTGTTTGGGGAAAACCATCGAGTACTTTTCCTTATTTTGAGAATGCTACCCAAGGTAAACCTTAGAATCTTCAGGGCACAAGGTCAATCAACAATAAGGTTCAAAGACATTACAACAATATACTTGTTATGGGCTCAACATATCATTTGCAACAATTGAACATAGGTGTGAAGGATAATGATCATTCCTCCCATCCCCCAAACTAAACCCAATTGAAAATATAACTACCCTATCTTAAGATGAAAGGAATGTAATTATTTTAATTTAAAGAAATACAAATCCATATGAAAAGCTTTTTCCTTTGAAATTGGATAGACCAGAGAATATTTCAAATTAAGTGTACTCACTTGTAATGAGTGAGAACATTTCAAATTAATTTTATAACAAAAAATTCAAATAGAAATATAAGAAATTAAAAGTTATAAATATAAGAAATAGATATAAATATTTCTATTTCAAAAAAAGTTATACAGTAAGAGTTTTAGGAAAAGATCTTTCTAAAATAGAATTTTAGGAAAATATCTTTTAGAAATAGGTATTAGATGAATAAAAGAAGATAAAATTTCCATTTTCTTTCACCATGTGATATTGAACATGAAAGCCAGAACAAAAGTTGTAAAATGTAAATGAATTATTGGTGCATAACCGCACTCCTCGGAGTACGATTGCGATCACCAGGACCTTCTCTAACCTCGGCCCGAAGAGCGTGAATGCTCCTCTAATTCCCCTGTGGGGAATTCTCCACCACAGGTATTTCTCCACTGATCTCCCTTACACTCGGGAAAATCAGACTTCGGGATTTCGCGAATCCGGAGGTAACGATCCGTTGCCTTATGACTCCACGAACCCCGATACGGGTCAACTGCTAACTTTCTTTCCCCTTTTTCTATCGGAATTCTCGCTATCGGAGTTTCGCTACTCGCGATGTCAGTGATTTGAATCTACAATCCCCGAACCTCGATGTGCCGATATCCGAGACACGTGTGGACTCGATGTCCCCACCTCTTCCTTCTTTCAGGGCTTCGGGACTGGTCTTTACTCGATCTCCGGTATGGCGCCACCTGTACCCCACTAGCACTCGTGGTCCCATAATGCCACGTCACCTCGAAATTTCGCGGATCGCGAATCGACGGTGCAAGTGCTCCTCGATGTCGAGAACCTTGATTCCCCGAGCTCCAAGATGTGGGGATCCTATGACATGCACCCTTCCGATCAACGGCTATGATCTTGTCGGGATATCGCGACTCTAGCTCCACCAACTTGGTGTTCCAATCCACGATACGCTGATATGCGATATAGCATATGATCTGACAGTCCCTGTGACTTCAGATCGACGGCTCCAATTTTTTCTGGATTTTGAACCTTGGAACGTTCATGCCTTAACCTTCTTGCCGGTTCGCAGGATCTGATGGGCCTCGGGTCTTCGTGGAATCCCTCCGGGAAATTTCAACTGTCCAACCTTTCTCGTTGTTTCTTGTGAACTGAATTCAAATGTTCCCTCTGCGAGAACTTGTTCAGCCACTGGAAATCTATGGAACTTCTTCGATATTTCCACATCGATTCCACGATTCTTCTCAGATACTGTAGGATTATCCCTCCTGAGCTTGTTCTCCACTTCCCAAGTCTTTATATGGGCTTGCTCCAAACACTCCTTGCGGCAATTCTTCGAACACGACTCAGTGTTGGAGCTTCTTCGATTTCGTGCACTTCTGCAACAGAAATCCTCCACCCCTTTAACTCAAAATCACAACCCTAAGATCTCGTCCAGCCTGTGCACGCCTTGCACGACTTTGGTGCTAAACCTGCACTTTTGAGATGAGAATAAAATCTATTTCCAAGCAAACCCTACAGTCATGCACTCCTGCGGACAAGTTCAACTGCACTCTTGCAGGAATCCTCTGGCTTGCTTTGAGAAACAATTGAAACTTATTTCCTCAATCTATCAGATTTTGAATCTACCATGAAATCACATACACAGCATATAAAACAAAGGCATAACAAGAAGCAAATATGCAACAACATAATATCAACAACACACAGAGAATAATCACAGCCATGGAATTGAATAAAAGTTTTCCTATTAATTCAATATCTGTACATGGGGATTCTACTCACAATTTCTCTGCTCTGCTCTCTTCTTTCTCCTGAATGAATAATATACAAATGTACAAAGGAGGGTGCCTATATTCCGTTTCCCTCTTGCAAACTTTAGCTATCAATTCTACAATAAATTTCCTATCTAACAACATTAGAGCTAATAAATGCCTCAGCTACCTAAGGACGTGAGCTTAAAGGCTCAAGGTCCATTTACATTACAAGTGCGCTTCTTTAAGGCTGACTTCATTAAAGGGCGGTGCAACAACTTCTAAGTGTTTCAAAATTTGCGTCGGCGTTGTCCAGCTGTTCTTCCGCTTGATGTGCTGGCTCGCTTGAATTAGTGAGCGATGCTCCTGCATCATACTCCTCGGCTCGAAAATTTTCATGGGCTCCTATCCATGAGTTCCTGCACGGTGTATCCATGCCTCTGTATCACTGCTTCTGTTTCCCAGCTGGCATCCTCCATTGGGTGGTTCTTCCATTTCACCAGGTACTCAAAATACTACTTTCTCCTGGTCTTCCTTCCCACTCGCTTATCCAGTATGCTCTCCATCTGCGGTCTCTGTGCAACTGGTAATTGTTTTTGCTACTAGACCACTGGTTCCCCAGTTCCAGTGTCTGCTTCTTCAGCCCTATCAGGGTATAAATCCGAAATATTGAAAATCGGAGATATCTCGATGCCTTCCGGCAACTCAATTTCATATGCGTTTTCTCCGAACTTCTTCAGGACTTTACATGGCCTGATTTTCTTCATCTTGAGCTTGTTATATGTTCCCCTTGGGAACCTTTCCTTCCTTAAGTGCGCCAGAACCATGTCTCCAACTTCAAACTGAAGTTGTCTCTTTCACTGATCGGCTCTGCGCTTATACTCCTGATTTGATTTCTGCAGTCGTTGCTTCACCTTCTTGTGAAGTTCCTCCATCACCTCAACGAACTCTTCAGCACGAGTGCTGCTAGTTTCGGGCTGTCCTGACTCCCTGAGATCAGAAACTCCTCTCGGTTGCATCCCATACAAAATCTGGAATGGGATTTTTCCTGTACTCCAATTCACCAAATCGTTGTACGCGAATTCTGCCTGTGGTAATATCTGGTCCCAACTGCTGTGGTGCTCTATCACTAAGCTTCTCAATAAATCCACTAAGCTCCTGTTGACCACTTCCGTATGTCCATCTGTCTGGGGGTGATAAGCCGAACTAAAAGCCAAATTAGTTCCGATCTTCTTCCATAGCGTCCTCCAAAAATGACCTATGAACTTTGTATCCCGATCCGAGACTATGCTTCTCAGGAATCCATGCAATTGCACAATTTCTTTGAAAAACAAGTTTGCGATGTGGGTCGCATCGCTGGTCTTATGACACGGTATGAAATGTGCCATTTTTGAAAACCTGTCTACCACCACAAAGATGGAATCTACACCTCTCTGCGTTCTCGGCAATCCCAGAACAAAATCCATGCTAATGGCCTCCCATGGCCTTTCAGGTATGGGCAATGGTTGATAGAAACCTGCGTTCTGTTTTCTCCCCTTCGCGAGTTGACAAATCCTGCATCTGTCAACAAATTTCTTTACATCTGTTCGCATGCCCAGCCAATAATACGATTTGCTCAGCTTGGAGAATGTTTTGTCATGTCCAAACTGACCTGCTAAGCCTCCGTTGTGTTTTTCCTTCACTAAATTTTCCCTCATGGAACAATCTGGAATGCACAGCTGATTTCCTTTGAACAACAATCCATCCTGGATCAAGTAATCTATCCAAGGACTTCTATCCCTGAGAACCGGATTCTCGGCTGCCTCGTATTCTTCTCCAAAGTCTGCTTCACCTGCATACATGTCTTTCAAATTTTCAAAACCCAAAGTCTTGACTCTGAATTCTTGCAACAACAAACATTTCCTGCTCAAAGCATCTGCCACTTTGTTAGCAGTTCCTGAAATGTGCTTAATGACAAATGTGAAATTTTGCATGTACTCTACCCATTTAGCATGCTTTTGATTCAACTTTTCTTGTTGACTCACGAATTGCAACGCATGATTATCGTTGTACAAAACGAATTCCTTGGGTATCAAGTAATGCCTCCACTTTTTCAATGCCTGTATGATGGCATAAAACTCTTTGTCATAGGTGGAGTATTTCATCTTTGCATCATCAAGTTTCTCGCTGAAATATGCAACAGGTCTGTCATCCTGACTCAAGACCCCTCCAATAGCATATCCACTCGCATCACATTTTACTTGAAATGTCTTCTAAAAATCAGGCAACACTAGAATTGGTTGCTCTGTTATCTTTCGCTTCAACAGATTGAAGCTCTTTTCAGCCTCTGCTGTCCAATGAAAAAATTTATTCTGCTTCTTCACTGTATCCATCATCGCGGCGCTAATTCCACTAAAATTCCGAATGAATTTTCTGTAGAAACTAGCCAGTGCATGGAAAATCCTCACCTCAAAAACGTTCCCCGGTGATGGCCAATTCCTGATCACTTCCACGTTCTCAGGATCCATCTTCAATTCATTCGCCGAAATTACAAAACCCAAGTAAATGAGCTCTGTCTGCATGAAGGAACACTTCTTCATATTGCCCAACAGCTTCTCCTGCTACAATCTTCTCATCACAATAGCCAAGTGCTTTAAATGCTCAGCCTTGGTCTTGCTGAAAATCAGTATGTCGTCCAAGTATACGACCACAAATTTGTCGATGAACTCCCGCAGGACTTCATTCATCAACCTCATGAATGTGCTCGATGCGTTTGTCAAGCCAAACAGCATGACTAGCCATTCGTACACACCTTCGTTTTTTTTGAATGTTGTCTTCCATTCATCACCCTCTCTCATCCGGATCTGATGATATCCGCTCTTCAGATCAATCTTTGAAAAATAATTTTCCCCACTTAGGCAGTCCATCAAGTCATCCATTCTCGGCAGTGGAAATCTGTACCTGATGGTGATTTTATTTATTGCTCTAGAGTCTGTACACATCCTCCAGCCTCCATCCTTCTTCGGACTTAGTACTGTCGGAACAGCACATGGACTAAGACTTTCTCTCACCAGTCCTTTATCCAACAAATCCTGCACTTGCCTCTTGACTTCCTCATTCTCCTGAGGTGTCAACCTGTATGCTACCTTATTCGGCAATCTTGCTCCGGGTATGAGGTCAATATGGTGACTCACACTCCTCATCGATGGCAACGAACGAGGTAGTTCGTCCATGATGATATCAGCGAAATCTCCCAGCAGTTCCTGAATCTCATCTGGCAAGTCATCCACTCTTGTGCTAGTCAGGACAATTCTCGGTTTCCTAACCACAAAGAATTGTGGATCTTCATTCTTCTCCATCTCTGTGAGAAGTTCCTTCCCACTCATGAGGAGTATCGTGTTGGTTACTTCCGGCTTCACTTCCTTATCCTTTATCGGAAGTAGTCTGTGTGTTTTCCCATCCTTCTCCAAGGTATATGTGTTCATCCTCCCATCATGAACAACATTTCTGTCATACTGCGATGGTCTACCCAATAATACGTGATAGACATCCATGGGAATGACATCACACAGAATCTCATCATGGTAATTTCCTATCTTAAATTTAACTAAGCATTGTTTTGTAACACTTACCCGATGTCCCTTCTGTAACCACGAGACTTTATATGGACTCAGGTGCTTAGTTGTTCCCAGCTCCAGTTTCTCCACCATCTCAGTCGAAACAAGATTATTGGTGCTTCCACTATCCACGATGACTTTGCATTTCCTATCCTTGGCTGTGCATGCGTTCCTAAATAGTCTTCTCCTTTGCACTGCGCTCTCCACCTCCTTCTCTGTGTGCTAAGAGAACTTTATGCATTCCCAACGATCTTCCGCTGTCTGCATCTTCATTCTCATCATCACGCTTCCGCGCCTCTGTGATGTGAGCTTCTCCTCCAGCTTGTTTTTTCTCTGGACACTCAAATGATCTATGCCCATTCTTTCCACATGTAAAACATGTGATCACTCCTCCTCTTCCTCTACCTTGACCTCTAGTACAAGGAAGGGTGTTTGCATCAGCATAATCTCCTCGCTGATCATTCTGTTGTCTCCTCTGTTCAGGTTGTGGCTGCCTCTGCTGTGAGGTTCCACCTCTCTCAACCTTGCCCTAAGGTTTCTGCCATTCCTCCTTGGGCTTCTGATACCTATCTTGGGCAATTCCCTTGCCTCCGGGATGACTCCTGCCTCGCCCTCGCTGTCCTTGCTTGCAGCTCAGCTTCTCCTCGGCTTTTAGAGCCATCTGGTAGGCATCTTCTACCGTCCTGATAGTCGCCATGCTTATCTCATCCTGAATTTCATATCTCATACCATTCAGGTATCTCGCCACCTTTTCATCATCGCTCTCTCGATGACCAGCTCTGATGTTAAGCCTGTAAAATTCTTCGGTGTACTCCTTCACCGTCATCATTTTCTGTCTCAGGTTCTGCATTCGCTTGAACAGTGTGATCTGGTAGTCTCTCGAGATGAATTTCTCTTTCATCTTAGCGATCATCTTGTACCAGTTCTTGATTTTTTGTTTGCCTCGGGAACGTCTCTCTGCCTGTAGCTCGTCCCACCATAAGGCTGCATGCCCTTTCAACTTCATGACAGTATGTCGGACTTTCTTATCTTCTTCCACATCTTCATAATCGAAGTATGTGTCAAGAGCTCGGATCCAATCCAGCAGCTCTTCTGCATCCAGACTCCCTGCATAGACTGGGATATCCATCTTCGTTTTGGAACTCATCTTGGCAATAGCTTTTATCAATCGCTATGTGGATGCATCCTCTGCTGTGACCTCTTCTGCATGTCCAGCTTCCTCTTCCACTTCGGAATCACCAAGATCCCCTGCACCAGCCCCGCGTCTCTGCGCTGTCTCCATTTCCTCAATTCTTGCTCGGAGATCTCTCATCTGGTGCTCCATTTCTGGATTCCCTGCCGGCCTACCTGTCTTATCGATCAGGTGACTGCCTTTCTCTTCTGGGCGGCATGGTGAAATCCTCTTTTCTTTGCTACTGGAACAAAGAGAACTCTACTCCCTGCTCTGATACCACTTGGCGCATAACCACACTCCTCGGAGTACGATTGCGATCACCAGGACCTTTTCTGACCTCGGCCCGAAGAGCGTGAATGCTCCTCTAATTCCCCTGTCGGGAATTCTCCACCACAGGTATTTCTCCACTGATCTCCCTTACACTCGGGAAAATCAGACTTTGCGATTTCGTGAATCCGGAGGTTACAATCCGTTGCCTTATGACTCCACGAACCCTGATACGGGTCAACTGCTGACTTTCTTTACCCTTTTTCTATCGAAATTCTCGCTATCGGAGTTTTGCTACTCGCGATGTCAGTGATTTGAATCTACAATCCCCGAACCCCGATGTGCCGATATCCGAGACACGTGTGGACTCGATCTCCCCAGCTCTTCCTTCTTTCAAGACTTTGGGACTGGTCTTTACCCGATCTCCGGTATGGCGCCACCTATACCCCACTAGCACCCGTGGTCCCACAATGCCACGTCACCTCAGAATTTCGCGGATCGCGAATCCGTGGTGTAAGTGCTCCTTGATGTCGAGAACCCCGATTCCCCGAGCTCCGAGATGTGGGGATCCTCTGACACGCGCCATCCCGATCAACGACTATGATCTTGTCGGGATATCGCGACTCTAGCTCCACCAACTTGGTGTTCCAATCCACGATACGCCGATATGCAATATAGCATATGATCTGACAGTCCCTGTGACTTCAGATCGACGGCTCCAATTTTGTCTGGATTTTGAACCTTCGAACGTTCACGCCTTAACCTTCTTGCCGGTTCGCAGGATCTGATGGGCCTCGGGTCTTCGTGGAATCCCTCTGGGAAATTCCAACCGTCCAACCTTTCTCGTTGTTTCTTGCGAACTGAATTCAAACATTCCCTCTGCGAGAACTTGTTCAGCCACTGGAAATCTATGGAACTTCTTCGAGCTTTCCACAGCGATTCCACAATTCTTCTCAGATATTGTAGGCTTATCCCTCCTGAGCTTGTTCTCCACTTCCCAAGTCTTTATATGGGCTTGCTGCAAACACTCCTTGCGGCAATTCTTCGAACACGACTCGGTGTTGGAGCTTCTTCGATTTCGTACACTCCTGCAACAAAAATCCTCCACCCCTTTAACTCAGAATCGCAACCCTGAGATCTCGTCCAGCCTGCGCATGCCTTGCACGGATCCGGTGCTAAACATGCACTTCTAAGATGAGAATAAAAGCTATTTCCAAGCAAACCTTGCAGTCACACACTCCTGCGGACAAGTTCAACCGCACTCTTGCAGGAATCCTCTGGCTTGCTTTGAGAAACAATTGAAACTTATTTCCTCAATCTCTCAGATTTTGAATCTACCATGAAATCACATACACAGCATATAAAACAAAGGCATAACAAGAAGCAAATATGCAACAACATAATATCAACAACACACAGAGAATAATCACATCCATGGAATTGAATCAAACTTTTCCTATTATTCAATATCTGTACATGGGGATTCTTCTCACAATTTCTCTGCTCTGCTCTCTTCTTGCTCCTGAATGAATAATATACAAATGTACAAAGGAGGGTGCCTATATTCCGTTTCCCTCTTGCAAACTTTAGCTATCAATTCTACAATAAATTTCCTATCTAACAACATTAGAGCTAATAAATGCCTCAACTACCTAAGGATGTGAGCTTAAAGGCTCAAGGTCCATTTACATTACAAGTGCGCTTCTTTAACGCTGACTTCATTAAAGGGCGGCGCAACAACTTCTAAGTGTTTCAAAATTTGCGTCGACGCTGTCCAGCTGTTCTTCCGCTTGATGTGTTGCTCGCTTGAATTAGTGAGCGATGCTCCTGCATCAATTACGATGGAAATTTAGAATCTAAACAAATCATGAACTCATAATTTCCGGTAAATGTTTGAGCATTCCATTGGTATATTTAAAGAAATAAAACCAGTTTGTTCCCACATCTCATCATTGACAACAAAGGATCAAAGGAAAAATTGTATGTCAAAGGGTTTATAAGAATGAGGTGTTTTAGGCAATCATTGACTCAATAAAGGGAAAGCCCCAGACTTTATGGGTTTCAAACATACCTTTACATGAGATTTCTAGACATAATAAGAGACTATATTTAAAGAATAGTGGAAAAATGACAAACAACTAAAAATTTCCTTTAAGCTTAGTATGCAACCTTCAACCATCACTAGGTTTAAAAAGCGTTCTTTAAGGTGTAAAAATACATTAAAAGTTAGTGTCCTGATTCTAGCAAACTCAATATCATCTTTGAGATGTCCTCAACCCTAATCTCCCCAATCTAAAACATCAATAAATTCATATGGTATTTATGTATATCCATTTTTTTATCATCTTGCCTCATTTTGGGAGGTTTTTGATACCCAAAAACATTAATTTTGAAGGATATGAGAAAACAAATTCTCAACATTTTCCTTGGAGTGTCATTTTGCCTTCACTAGTAATTGCCCCTTCAATCCCACATGCCAAAGTTATTGTTGACCCCTTCTAGTGATTTTGTCTTTTTTGGTATAATTGTACTCTAGTAATTCTCCATGTGCATCCACTTTACTATGGCGCTTCTGGCTGCTTGA
>SNQJ01S0100027.1:21489-33042 GCA_010110895.2 Picea sitchensis | reverse complement strand
CACTTTACTATGGCGCTTCTGGCTGCCTGAACTAGTCGCGTGGGAGTGGGGAAAATAAAAATTTCTGCCACTTTACTATGGCGCTTCTGGTTGCCTGAACTGGTCACGTCGGAGCGGGGAAAATCACAATTTCTGAAGTGTTTGTGCGCCAGCACACTCCTAAGACTACCTAGGGAGCACCTGTGTACAAAAGCACCCTGGATCAGCGCTCTCGTATGGCAAAAACGTCTGGGCTTTTCACTAATCCGATCCGCCTTCCTTCACCTGCCAAAAACACATCTGATCTACTCACAGGAGATCTACAAACCATTCACCTTGGTTAACCTGTTGCTCCACCTACTCTGATACCACTTGTAATACAACGAAAGCTTCAATCATACAGATTTTGATTAGCAGCAAATAAAACAAAATAGATAAATGCAATCACACAAAAATTGAATACCAGATTTACTTGGTAAACACATTCAAGGGAAAATAAAATTTGGTTTTATTATGTTTAAGGGAAAATTACAAGAGCCAACATACATCCATCCAAATCTTCAACCTTCGGCATCTATCAACCTTTATGGATTACAATAATTAGACACAATAAATGCGTTTCTAACGAAACGTGGATGTTTAGTAGATTTGTCTTCACTGAAGACTAAATATTAGGATCTAAAACCACCCACATTCCATGTTGGGAAATTTGTTGACACTGTTCAACATTTATTGCCCGTGGGACCAAGTTTATGCAATAATCCCTTGGCTTGCACTGTTTTGTAACCTGGAAGTTTTAGTATGTGCCCCATGGGTTTTGAACTATTTCCATCTCGGTGAAAATACACCAGTCTTTATAAATTTTGTTCGACATATATTTCGTAGTGGATTAATTTGGGAACAATCTTTCCTTTCGAGTTGTTTTTCCGGTTTATTTTTAGGAGATGCAATTTTAAATTTTCGGCTAATCTAGAAGTTTGATCGATTTTCTGAGCATCTGGGTTGGTTTAAAATGGGGCAAAACCCCTGCAGTAATGTTCTGAAATTCATGGAACTTTGATCCATACCAAACTCAGGATACCCCTGAAAATATAGCCAGATTCAAACCTATTTTTTTACCTAAAAAGAGAAAAGATTGCTCGCAAATTAGCTTACTCCAATTCATTTCTACCTCAATGCATTTTCTTCCCGTTCTCTCTTATGGGTTTATGGTGCTTCTTCTTCCCATTCACTCTTCTGGCTTTATGGTGCTTTTGGTATTTATTGGTACAAGTGTAAACGAAGAATAACTCATCTGGGTTGTGCAATGACAAGGAAAGGGACCTACAAATCACATATACATATCTAAATAATGTTACTACTAGTACCAGAGCGTTTTAATGCATTCTGGGCAGAGATACATTTTTTTTTTACATGGGTGAGAGGTCACATGTGTTTTAGTATATATAATTAGAAACTCAACTCTACAATGCCAGTTATTGTATCGCGAGATAACTGAGATCGGTTTAATCTTGAAGTGTGAAATCTGGTAGGGTGTGATGGCATCAACAGACGTAGAAATGTTCCCAGAGCCTACAGGAGGAGAAGGCTCCAATAGTCAAGCCGGACCAAGCACTAGCACCAAGAATGTCAAACTGTTTGAAAACAAGAAAATGAATGATGTGGCCCTCTGGGCGCGGGGTACGAGTTTTGAACCATAATCCTTGTTCTTCAGTTCGATTTATATTTCTCTTAAATGGATTAGGTTTATCTATTTAATGAAATGAACTTTTCTCTTTTTTGCGAGAATTTAACTTCAGAAGTGGGGTTTCAAAGAAAGAATAAAGGATAATTTTAGTTTAAACCTTACTGAGATTTATTCTTATATAACAACAGAAATGTGGGTTCTGCATAAATACACAGAAAACTAGTCAGAGTCAATGCGAACATTTGTATTAAACCCTAAGAAAGTGACTAAGTCTTCAGTGAGGGCACTTGCGGGTGTTTGTATCCTATTACATATATGCAGGCTGATAAAAATTGATTTTGAACTTATGAGGTAAAGCCATCTATTACCATAGGTTAATTCGTAGAAGTATAACCTCASAAGCATGTATTTAAAAAAAAATCGTGGCTATCGCATTAAGGCTTTCTTATAGGCTTGCTAGGTTATCGTGGTTATCTCTAAATAATGATAGTATTTGTTTAATATCTGACCCATGCCTTCTCCTAGCTCACTAAATCGGACATCCTGTCCACCGATGGCATTAGGTCTGCAATGGCTTCGACCTTCCATTCGTGGGCCACTGTAGTTGCCATTCATTTCCATGAGCTCGATGACTTTGAAGGGGCGAATATAAAGATCCAGTTTCTTGACGGAGACCACACAGATGGATGGCCCTTTGACAGAGGTCTTGACATACTGTCACATGCGTTTCCACCATAGAGAAATCCTTACATCGGTTCTCCTTGTAAAATCTAAACACATAGATAATACTGTGTGCCATGAGAACATTATCCATAAGGCAATCCTCACACATTTTCTTCCTAAAAAATCTAGACGCATATAATATTGTGTGTCATCAGTGTCCAAAAAAAAAGAAGATACGTGTACGACTCTTTTTTTTTCTGGACACTGAGAAAAAACTCGGCCGTCGTGGTTGGAGATTGGATCGAGCAAGCAAAACCTCAAGGGAACTCGTGGATTGGTCCCTTTGCTTAGAAAAAACTCGGTCGTCATGGCTAGAGATCAGGCCAATGAGTCCCCAAGCAATGCGAAAGCAATTGGTGATGAGGTTGATCGGTAGATTGGTATTAGACCTCACTTTGCAACATGTAAACAAAATTTCATTTTTTCGATCTGGTTATACAATGCTTGATGACAGAGAATTCGACGACAAATAGAGCAAGTCACTTAACTAACTAGTCAAAGATTGCTCTTCGCCTTTAGGCCAATGTTTTGGCAGAAGTATTGTCTTCCTCTAGTTCTCTTATGCACATTGCACATTTTGTTGGGCGATATCTCTTCAAGATGTTATTGACCAAATACACATGGTATTTCCACTGAGATGTTCTGAATTCCTAACCATTTTAAGGTTTTTTGTATGACCAAGTTGTTCTGAATTCCTACATAGCTGTAGGTATATGCTGCCATGCAACTTTGTTAACATTAGGTGGTACCAAATATCTTCCTAAAAGAAACTTATAAATTGTTTGGAAAATGATTTTTAGCATTGAAGTTCTCTTTCATTATAGATAATTATAAAAGGCTCCTTCAATCTTTTGGGAGTTTTTATTTTTTTAATTTATTGGTGATTTTTTAATAGTTTGTGAAGAGATAAATAAATAATATAAATCCAATTTAACATTAAGGAAGATAAATTTAAGTATCGTATGACTATTTATAATATATTATTAATTTAAAGATTAATAAGTTAGTTTAATCGGTTTGAATTATTATTTTAATGCATAATTTGTCTTAAGGTTTTGAGTTCTAATCCCATCAAGGTTTGAGTTATTTTTTATATAGATATTTCAAGAAGAGGGGTTGTTGATAATGTGGTTGGGTATTTGTCTAGTTTTGGGTCATTATGTGCCAAGTTCGAATCCATGTTTGTCTAGTTTTATGTCATTATGTGCTAAGTTCGAATTCCCTTGAGTTAGGTGCACTAGTCAATGTACACAAAATCTCCTTGATGTTGACAATGTGGTTAGGCATTTGGTTAGTTTTGTGTCATTATGTGCCAAGTTCGAATCCCCTTGGGTTAGGTACACTAGTCTATATCCACAAAATCCCCTTGAATTAGATGCACTAGTATATACCCACAATTTACTAATTTAGGAAAACATTTCTTCTTCAAATCTCTTAAGATTAAGTCGACTATTGTTAAAAAAAAAACTATTTAAAAAATAAATATAATTAATAGAAAAAAAAGATTATTAATTTCAACTTTTATATTATATTATAAATATTTTTTTTTTTAAACATAGTTATCATATTTGATAATTGTTAGAGTGTGACTCACATAGTAAAAGAAAAGTTTGATAAATACTAAAATATAACTAGACTGTCAATGTTTCTAAGTACTTGTAAACAAATGAGTTTTTGGGTATTTATAGGTATCTTGGTGATTTAAGATGATCCATAATGCTAAAAAATTGATCTTCTTATATGTTAATGAAAATGACTTCATTGTGTAGAGCTCGATAGAGCTTTCCAACGCCGCATGAATCACCTCAAATGGACATTGTATGAGAAAGTTATGGATTTTCAAAGTTTTGGCAAAAACGGGGGGTGCCACGTGGTAGGCCCACATGTTACCACGTGGCCATATGTACAATTGACAGGGTGACATCATGATGACGTTAGCAAGATGATGTGGGAACACAAGAGGTTGTCATGTGTCACTCATTTTTGGCATTTTCGACACCCAGTTGCACCAATAAAAATGTGTCATGTGCCATCCGTATGATAATGTGGCATCCATATGGTCCACATGGCATCACTGCAAGGATGACACATCGCAGGCCATATAGTGACATGGTAGAGAAGTGGTTGGTGACTGGGTAGATGATGTGGCAGGATGCTGGTGCATGTAGGTGACTATGCAACAGGTGGACCAACCAGAGAATGCCACATGGCACTCTCCGATTGGCTAATATTGTCTAAGGGAATACAAAATTGTTAGAATTGACATAATTTGAACCCAAGACCTCCAAGGGAATATTACGTAATATTCCAACGCCTTAACTAGAAGCTCCTACCAATGTGCCAATGGTTATGTTTGTTACAACTAACACAAAATATTTTATTTATGTTTTATTTAATTGCCCGGAGCATATAGTAGGTTAAGTGGGGTTCGACTCCCCCAACCTAGCCCTATATAAACCAAGCGCCCGACCCAATGCGAGATATTGAAATTCGTGCCAAAAGCGGGTATGCATTTATTTTTCATGCCCAAGAGTGAGTTTTCCTCGATTTGTGTGCCAAAGAGATTATGCTCATGAGATTTTGAGCCTTGGGAAGTCTTTGAGAGAAGTATAGGGTGTGTATACTCATTTTTCTCAATTTCCCAAGAGAAATTTGATGGAGATGTCAGTTTTTTGAGCTAAAGTGTTGTGTATGAATTTCTTAGCTCCGTTTTCTGTGCATGAGAGCCATAGTCTTGTTTGGAATGCAAAAGGTGGTATTTACGCACATGTTTAGAACATAGTCGAGTTTATACTCATTCTTCTCAGAATTTTGAGATGAGTTCATGATAACCTTTGTTTCTTGGTTTGAACAGCATAATTGAAGGATGTCTTCAAAATTTCCATTGTAAGTCATCATTGTATCAAGCATTTGAACATTAATAGAGCAGTCTCACTGTTTGGAAGCGGACCCGGAGATGTAGCCCAAGATGGGTGAACTCCATTATCAAACTGTGTAATGAGCCTTGTTAATTGTTGTCTCTATTTCTCTCTATTTTTGCATTCTTATTTCTACAAGTTATTATCAGTTGATGATCTTTACGGATAAGTAAGCGTTTTCACATGTTATTTTGCAAATAGTCAAGACGATCTTAATTTCCTGAATCTGGTCAGATGTTTAGTGTCTACTTAAGAATTAATTGACACCTAAGGATTTTCGAATCAATTGTTTAGTTTAATGAAGTTTAACTCAAGTTAAATTGATTTTAACTTTAGTCAAATTCAATCAATTTGAGTATAAGTCACTTTAAGTTATTTTGACTCGTTTATTTAGTAAATAAAATTAAATTTGAATACTTATAAGTTTGATATTAGAGAATTAACCATATCACAAAATATCCAAATTTGATGGACTAGTTCAAGTGGATGAGTGTTTTGAATTTCCTATAAAAAGTGAAATTGTCTTTATTATGTATCTTGCTCGATATCACTACCAAATTAGAAGCCATAATTAATACTAACAAATTTACAATAAATACTATATACAAATAAAAAGAAGTGCTTAAATAATTTTCTACAATTTTTTTAAAGTAAAATAAAATAATCAACTTCATATATTAAACATTAATGAACCATAATAATAATATTTTATTTATGAATGAGAATCTAGAGGTTATGTTCTTTGGGGAAAACCTTCAAGTACTACTCCTTATTTTGAGAATGGTACCCACGGTAAACCTTAGAATCTTCAGGGTGCAAGGTCGATCAACAATAAGGTTCAAAGGAATTACAACAATATACTCGTTATGATCTCAACATATCATTTGCAAGAATTGAACCTAGGTGGAGAGGATAATGATCATTCCTCCCTTCCACCCAAACTAAACCCAATTGAAAATATAACTACCCTATCTTAAGGTGAAAGGAATATAATTGTTTTAATTTAAAGAAATGAAAATTCATATGAGAATTTTTCCTTTGAAATTGGATAGACTAGAGAATATTTCAAATTAAGTGTAATGAGTGAAAATATTTCAAATTAATTTTATAATAAAAACTTCACATAGAAATATAAGAACGGAATAAAAGAACTTTTTAAAAATAGGTTAAATTTGAAAGAGGAAATGATAAAATCTAAAGAAGTGTCCATCCCAATAAATTAAAAGAAAATCTTGATAAATATAAATATTTCTATTTCAAAGAAATTATAGAGTAAGAATTTTAGGAAAAGATCTTCCTAAAACAGAATTTTAGGAAAATATATTTTAGAAATAGAAATAGGTATTAGATGAATAAAAGGAGAAGATAACATTTTCAATTTCTTTTACCATGTGATATTGAACATGAAATCCATAACAAAAGTTGTAAAATGTAAATGAATTGGGACATGGAAATTTAGAATCTAAACAAGTCATGAACTCATAATTTCCGAGGGTGAGGGAACCGAACCGCTCTAAAGACCAGAGGAATAATTGCTCGTCCGACAGAGGAGGGCGAGGAAGGATGGCTTGTCTACATCAGGCGAGGTTATTTAGACACGAAGACCAACGGGACCATAACCCGATACCCCAAAAGACGCCCACTCCATAACAATGTTCCACCACTACTTTAGTCCACTCATTGAAGGCGACGCCCACTTCATAATTTTCGGTAAATGTTTGAGCATTCCATTGGTATATTTAAAGAAATAAAACCAATTTGTTCCCACATCTCATCATTGACAACAAGGGATCAAAGGAAAAATTGTATGTCAAAGGGTTTATAAGAATGAGGTGTTTTAAGTAATCATTGACTCAATAAAGGGAAAGCCCCAGACTTTGTGGGTTTCAAACATACTTTTACATGACATTCCTAGACATAATAAGAGATGATATTTAAAGAATAGTGGAAAAATGACAAACAACTAAAAAATTATTCTAAGCTTAGTATGCAACCTTCAACCATCACTAGGTTTAAAAAACGTTCTTTAAGGTCCAAAAATACATTAAAAGTTAGTGTCCTAAATTCTAGCAAACTCAATATCATCTTTGAGATATCCTCGACCCTAATATCCCCAATCTAAAGCATCAATAAATTCATATGGTATTTATGTATATCCATTTTTTGATCATCTTGCCCCATTTTGGATGGCTTTTGGTACCCAAAAGCATTAGTTTTGAAGGATATGAGGAAACAAGTTCTCATCATTTTCCTTGGAGTGTCATTTGGCCTTCACTAGTAATTGCCCCTCCAATCCCACCTGCCAAAGTTATTGTTGACCCCTTCTAGTGATTTTGTCCTTTTTTGGTATAATTGTACTCTAGTAATTCTCCATGTGCATCCAATGCCAAATATTCAATGGACGGTAAGAGTTGGTCGTCTTCGTCCTCATTGAGAATTTATGGCTCATATAGTTTTAGGGTCTCTACATTTACTCTTGAGTAAATGCACATATAAGGTGGAAGACTAATGTTGTAATCATTGTTACCTACCTTCTCCAATATTTTGAAAAATCCATATCTCATGGATTTGATTTTCTTCCCTAGTCCCCATAACCTTTCCTTATTAAGATGTAACCAAACTTTGTCTTGTAACATCCCCGTTTTCAAATCCAAAACTAGCAATGTATATTGTAAATGTAATGTATGGTTGAGGGCCAAGAAATGTAATATGTAAATAATGTATACTGAAAATCATAAATAAAATGTACCACGAGATGCAGATGGACATGGACGAATATTTGGGGGCTTAGTTTCCACAAGAGAGGGAAGGGGTCCATGGGGGAGAGTTTACCCATATCTATTAAACCCAAACCATTTGTTTCTAAATTATCCTTGCTATGGACCTTCCATTTTTTGAATGAGTGTTCCTAAGCCCAATCATTCAATTCATGTAAGAGGGTGGGTGTGAGACTTACATTTGATAGTTATTTAGAGCATGAGGTTGAGTACGATCAACTTGGGGAAGAGTATGTTGACAGATCCAAATGAATTGTCAAGCAAGTAAGGGAGAATGCTCGATGGCAAGTCCCAATTAGACTCGCTCTCATTTGGGATAGTGTTTCCGACCAATACGTGGGCCTAGTTTCCACTATAAGTTTTCTTTCTAAATATGAATCTGAGAACCAAAGGTTCTCAGAAGAATTAAAATTTGGAACTAATATTGAGCTAATGATACTACTTCTAAGTCTAAATGCAAAACTATTCTAATCCTATCATGATTAGGAGTAGACTAGCTAAGATTGAATACAGTGAAATATAATATCGTTTGAATTAGAAAGAGTTCATATATTCAAAGATAAATGAGATAATGAAAACATCATATACACACATAAAATTAGTTGCAATATGTTTCTACAACATTGTAGTTGTATTCAATAGGAAACATATGACCATATGAAAATATAGAAAAGTTTGCAAAACAAATTCATACAACAGAAATACAATACTCAAACATGAGATAAATGATTTAAGAAAAGTCTCAAACACATTCACCAAGATCCATATCTCCAAAATGTCTCTTGCTCTTCATTAATTTCCAAAGTAATAGTATTGTCTAGCATATACAAAGTGCAAAAGTCCCTACTTCGTTACGTCCATCCCTTTTATAAAACATAAGAAGATGTTTTTCATAATAAAAAACTATCATCCTATCATATGACAGTTACAACGCTTCATTTCACATCCTGATAGAGACTTTACAATGATTACAAAATAATCAAAATGCAGAAAATTTGTTACGAAAATCAAGTGGTCTTTGGCAATTGCATTTAATCCCTGAAGTCTTCTAGTATAATGTTTATTTTTCTCAGCTGCATTTTCTCGAGATCTATTTCACCATCACAAATAGGAGTTACCACTTATGTATTTAGATCTTCTTCTATTTGTTGTATGAAGTGTTTGTTTTACAAGATCGATTTGTTTGGCTTTATTATTCTAGTTTCCAACACTTCTTTATCAACCCCCTTTATTACTTCGATAGCCTTTAGGTTGAGATTCCTTCTGGCCTTCACATCCTCTATTATCATTTGAGCTTGTCCTACTTCTACTAAATCTTCCAAGGTCTCCATCCCAAATTGTTTTTGTAATTTATCTGATGTCCTCCACAATCTTTCACAAGATTTTTCAATTGTTTTATGAGTGGTTTTAATATCTTTGAGGATAGATTTCTTAGTGTTAATAAGTACTTTCTATTTTATCCTTTTCTTGGCTGTATAGACTAGTAAGATGTTAAGAGGGCTATCGTAAACATTTTTCCAATCTAAAATATTGTCATAGGCACTCTGGACCTTCTAATACTTTTCCTTCACACTGTTCATCTATAGACCCATCTTCAAGTGATCTGGCCTGTTCTTTTGAATCCTATTTAATAGACATAATAATTTCTTCTATACATATATGAATTCCTCATTAGCTATAGTGGCTTATTCTTTAACTATCTCCAAGACAACAATTCCCATTTTTATTTCCTCCAAAGTCTTCTCCAGGAGGTTGTTAGCTTGTGTCAGATGTCAGATCTAGTCTTATATCTTTTCATTATATTCACTTATCTCTAAGTGTTATGCATGAAACCTCACCATTTCTTGAGTATGCATAGATTTAATTTGTTCTATTTCCTCTTGATATAATTTATGGTTCAAGCTAGCCTTTTGTTCAAAATTTTCACTTAGTCTATTCTCTTGAAGTTGCAACTCTTTCTGCAGTTCTTCTCTATGTAGATGTCCTATTGTTATGACCTATTTCCTAAATTCACTAGCTAAATCATCTTTGATGGTATCCATGGAATCCTCTAGCTTAGCTACCCTTGCTTTTGATATGTCAAGGGCTTCTACGACTTCATATTCCGACATCACATTTGCACCAACAAAGGCATTAATGGAATATGTTTCCTGTATTGCATTCTCTTTAGGATATGGGTCTGCTTTCCACTTAATGCTTCTTTCAAATGTTTCTTGGCCTGTGCCTGTCCCTTGTCTTTCTCTCTTTGTTTTTGTTTTCTCAGTAGCCTTGGTTTTTTGGTTGTAATAGTAGTCTCCTACAACTACAACAACACATTCTATTCCAAGTGTTGGATATGTGAATGAAACATTACTTGGAATTGTTGCTAGAGGAGTACATTATTCTAAGGGGAATGTGACCATACATGCACATTGGTTTGTTACTACATTTTGGTTCAATTGTTCAGGTTCCTTTTAATAGGATTTGTTTGCATTCCTCTTTTCTTCCTCTTCTTTCTTCTTTTTGTCCTCATTTTGAGTGACCAATGAGGCTTGTTCTTCATCTTCTTTTATTTTCTTCTCAAGCTCTATATTTTCTTGAGCCTTTGTCTCCCTCTCTATGGTATTTGTATTCCTTCCATTGTTATTCTCTAAAAATTGGCCTTTATCTTTGCTTTTGTCCAATCCTGTTTGTTTCTTTTCAGCCTCTGCCTTCTTTCTTTACAGATAATTATCTTAAGCTTCATCATCCTTCCTTGATATTTCTTTAGCATTGTTCTTTTGTTCCCTTTCTTTGGTTTCCTTCTTCTCCTTATCCTGCTAGAGTAGTGCTTTAAATTTTTATTTTACCAAAACCTTGTCTTCATCTTCCTCTTTCTGAAGTTTCTCTCTGGCTTGTTCACTTGGTAGCCTGTCTAGTACTTCCTCAAAATAAAGAGCTCCCCTGAAAAGATACTCTGCAAAATTAGCCTCATGAAAAACTTGTTGTGCTAACCTGATAGCCTTAATATGTTGACATATTACATTTTGGGGATCATGCCCTTTCTTGCTCCTAGTACACAAACATAGATATCTTAGAGCTTCAACTTATTTCTCAGTGTGTGGTTTATTTGATAGAGAATACCTACCTATGTGGAGTGGAAATATTGGCCAATAATTTTTGTTATTCTCCGATAAGTATGCAGTGACCCCTTTCTCAACTGCATAATAGTTTATTTCTCTTGCTCACAGCTTATCGAGCACATATTTGGGTAGTAGATGTTAGAATATAGAAGATGGTGTGCTCGTTTTACCATTGACGATACCCTCGTCACCCAACCATAGGCTGAAGCCACCCTTCGAGCACCATAACCTTGACTGAGAATTTCTCCGGAAGCAAACCCTAGGCTAGATAGCCAAACAAAGTGTAGTGCACCTTTCCCCAATGATAGAGCATCACAAAAAGCTGATCAGATAGTCCAAACCCTAGCCAAGAGATAGTCCAAGCCAAT
>SNQJ01S0100027.1:0-19382 GCA_010110895.2 Picea sitchensis | reverse complement strand
TTCTCCATAGCTGCAACGTTCTGCAGTTCCTTCTCTTCTCCTTCTTCAAACTCTGGCTTCACGATATCCAGCACTTTATTCTTGGCAAGGATGAGGTCAATCCTTTTCTTCCACACTTTGAAGTTAGAGGCTTCATCTAACTTGTTCTCAGACTTCATAGAGTTCATCATGGATGCTTGACTTGGTCAAACCCTAGATTTGACCAGAAATCCAAACTTCACGTCTTGGCTTGCTGAGAGTATTAGGAGATGCGCTAGGCTAGGTCACACTGATCTATCTGGAGATTAGGTCAATCTCTTTACTTAAGGTGCTTCAACAAGAGGTTTAGGGTTTCTGCAACTGCTCCTGCTAGTAACCTTAGCGGCAGTGTCTTGGGAGCTGCTTCTGCTAGTAACCCTAGTGACAGTTCCTCAGCGAGCTCAATATCCTGGCAGTTATGTTTCCTTCCATTGTTTAGACTGAATGAAGGAGGTGTGGGTCCATAACCTGTTAGAATATAGAATATGGTGTGCTCGTTTTACCATTGACGATACCCTCATCACCCAACCATAGGCCAAAGCCACCCTCCGAGCACCTTAAACTTGACTGAGAATTTCTTCGGAAGCAAACCCTAGGCTAGATAGCCAAGTAAAGTGTAGCGCACCTTTCCCCAAGGATAGTGCATCACAAAAAGTTGATCAGATAGTCCAAACCCTAGCCAATAGATAGTCCAAGCCAATACTGAAAACTAGCTGCTGTTGCAGCTGCACCTGCAACCCTCCTCCACATGTGCACACCAAACTGGGAACTGCAGTGCACACCAACTGGGAACTGCAATTCTGATATGCTGTCAAATGAGAATTGGCGCCCTATATTTATAGTGGTTCTGCTAGATTTGCTGGGGCTGACTTCTCCTTCTGGATATGTGGTCGACTTTATTGGTTCAGTATATTATTATTATTTCTGGTCAACTTCTTCTCTTGGAGGCTAATAACCTAATATTAATTATCTTCTTGAGCTGACAAGACTTCTAGGGTTATTAGCCAACTCATTAGGGTTTTCTGTTGCTTTCCGGAGTCTTCTATTCTTGTCAGGTTCACACGTGGAGGTAAATACCTCTTGTAGCTACCATAATATTAACAACAGATGTGGTGGTTTGGTGGCTCCATATATCCTGACATAGGCATAATACTTCCTCATATACCAATATCCTATTTCTTTTAAGTCTTTGATAGCTCATGGAGATATTCTATGTGGGTAAAACCAAAAAAATAACTTTATATAGAGGAGCCAGTAAGTAATCACAAATCTTGTATAAGTGCTCTTTACAGTTTACCTCCCACAATTATGAAAAATATAGATGAATCATGGGTTGGTTTGGGTTCCAATCCCAATTAAAAGCATAAAATTTATGAGCAACGCAAATTGCATCAATAAGGTATGTCATCATATAGAAACCAGGGTTTTTCATACCTTGGGCTTCCTGAGTTCAATTTATGATGTTGAAAGCTAAAATGTTGGCCCAGTTAAAAGCTCATACAGTCTTGGCCACTATGTAAGACATCATAAACCACTCCATCCTAAAATGAGCGCTAGTTTCCTCACCATAGAGCATGTAGATCATCGTATTCAAGATTATGTATGTATTCTTTAGGTATTTCATGGGAATGTGTCTTTCCCCTTCCATTACTGGCCATTCTTCATCAATAAACCAATCCTTCATCAATGTTTCAAA
The DNA here is from genome assembly GCA_010110895.2 of Picea sitchensis. Lineage (NCBI taxonomy): Eukaryota > Viridiplantae > Streptophyta > Pinopsida > Pinales > Pinaceae > Picea > Picea sitchensis. The sequence goes on along the minus strand of SNQJ01S0100027.1, from coordinate 17,668 downwards.
TTCCTTATGCTCGATTCTGAACTTATCTAGAAATGATTCATTTAGTGATACCATAGCCTATGGGGTTTTGTACCTAGATCTGATGTCTTCGGCCTTCATAGATGCAATTGGAACACTATATGTGTTGACTATTATGGTTGTTTCCTTTTGCAAGTGGGTGAAACACCATTGCACAACATCATTATAAGGAAAAAGAATGGGGTGAGCAACCACTGTGTGAATACCATGTTTTCCAATATTCTTGTATTCGTCAATGTCTTCATCATCTAGAGGGTACTCTTCATTCTAGTACATGTTATATATATTATGGTACTTTGTATAATGTTCCCTTCCATCGTAGATACTTATGTCTGTAATAGTGAGAATGTCTGGACCTAAAACAGAGATAGGTATGGCAATTTCCTAGTTCTTTACTTTTCTAGTATGAACTTTGGACATATTGTCACATGCATACATTGCTATACAAAAAACAAAATTACTTTACCTTCAAATTTTCTACAAAAAGAAGTAACTTCGAAAAACACAAAACACATACATGTTGGCTCAAGATCTTCAACACATGGGGGAATTTACCCAACTTTTTACAGTAGCAACACTTACACTTTCACATGTTTCATATGTCAAAGTAGTATATCGATTATGACTTAACAAAATTGTTATATTTTGTGAATTTTCCCCAAACCCTGTGTAATTAATGATAAGCATTTTACAAATTTGAATTGGTCAGAGTCGTACAATCCTATATTAATTTCTTTGAAGGAAGGTCTGTGTTTATTACCGTTGGTGTATCATCAGAAGTGTAGGGTAGGTGGAGGGAGGACATGCTCTCCGGTCATATCTTTGTCGGGAAACAATAAATACAATAGTTCCAAAGAATTTTAACTTAAGGTCATGTTTCGATGACAATAACCTATTATAATAATTGTTTACCCTCGAAATGTGTGCTAAAAGATACCAAGGTATTATAAGTTGCTTTCCTTGTTATGCGTTTATTTTATTAAATTAAACATGTATTTATATGCTATTTGAATGGAAGGTTAATTTTACAAGGTTATAGTGTCATCATCGGAAGACATTCAATATGGGTCATGGTCTGGGAGGTTGGTTCTTGACGTCGATGTCTTGGGAAGTTTCGTCGTCAGAAGATTTTACAGATAACACAAAGGGTAGTCTCATGACTTCTCTTGATGAAGAAAAGATGTTCATTGAAAATGAAAACAAATAAATCAAGGCCACGTTGTGTGTTTCATGTACAACGGAAAAATATTTCATTGCATTATAGCGTATGGTTGTATTGGGATCTATTTTATGCATGGTACAATAATTAACTTTGGAAAGGTTTTAAGGGTCCATCTCTTTTTGACACATATGCATCAGAAGGTGACTTATCAGAGTTAGGATAACGTCATCGTGATATTTTTCAAGGAGGATCATATGTGGATGCTATGCCGACGATGATATGAGTTTTGAATTACATAGATAGATATTGGTTAAATATATTCATATGCGTGTATGTTACATGATGCATAGTCCACCTGTTATGACCGAGCCATGGGAACTACTAGAAGCAATATATTATTGACACTTTATCATGAAAGAGAAGAATCATGGAAAACAACATATAGTTTTTCATGGTGCAGACTTCATCATTGGCCCAAGAATAAGAGTCTCTATGGGTGCATCTTCGTTGCATTCTTTCGATGACGATGTTGAAGAAGTGTTGTCATTAGAAGGATTGGATAGAAGGGTAATATCGTGTAATTTCGAAAAGGGGGGTCGACGATGCTTGAGAGGGGTCATATGGGTAGAGGCTTTGGGAACATCAATGTAGCATGATTTCTAGATAAGATCTTAATATCCTTTTATGGAGAAAAGGAGAGGGGGACTCAAACCAATCTATCTAGGATGTTTCACGAATTTCACCTTGAACCAATGTCGAAAATTATGTACAAATATTACTCTTATGAATGAATAGCTAGTTGGATGATAAGGTGTACCTTGCAAAATTTTATTTGTCGGGTACCCACTAAAACTGATGAGATTTAGTGGGTTGTTTTGGATGTCACAACAAATGGTGACTTGTTGGGAGAACTAGTTACCTCTGCCTCGAATAGACTTCCATATTGTATACATTCGATTGTATATTTGATGAAACTTTTACAGATTGATTTGTACAATGAACCCCACATCACCCGCTATTTCCTAAAAAATAAGAATGCAATAAACCTCGATGATCATCGAGATAATTCCTGTGAGACAATCAGGGATGGGATTGGTTAATATAGTTTAGGAATATGGGAGGAACTGACCACCACATAAGTTTTTTCCTGACCATTTATAGACCGATGTTTGTTCCTCATCTCTTCTTTTCCGTCATTGCTTCACTGCCAATGAGCATCCATAGCCCCAATGAAGTTTCCTTGGTATCATACAAACATAACCTCACATCCAGTAAGTGTCCATAGCTTCGGTGGATTTACTTGTACTTCCCACATGATCATTGGTGCTTTCAACTTCCTAGCTTGTTCAAGCTTTAATTTTCACCCTTAAGATTTGTAATATATGTAGCATTTATGCATAATGGGTGTCTAGGAAGCGGGGTGATACAAGAGTTACTTTGATATGACGGTCTCAGTAAATATTTCATCCTCATGAGTCCTTTCCAAGAATATTCTTTATTAGCTTTTATGTTCAAATAATCGTGAGGTCTCAATAACATTGTTTAGAAGACACCTGTAGTTGTCATATGTTCTGTATATGAAGGATAATGAGATAATGGTGAGAGTGATCACATGGATAGAAAGTCGTCTGTAAAATTAAGTTCTTATAAACATTTTATCTATCGTCTGGTTTTTTCTCAAAAAAGAGCATCATGAATCTCTCCCATCAAGTATAACCACTTGTTATATTCTAATAGAATACAAGCCATCTCTTTCACTTCTTGAGCACCCAATTAGTTATTTAGACATAAGTTGAGAATTTACTTTGTAACATAATTTGCAACAAGTCGGGTCTTGTGCATTGAAAATTACATATCAGTAGTGGATTTATTATAAATATAATGGAAAAACTAAACCAAAAACAAAGGGGAATGAGGGGAAGCTTTATTGAAAAATATTTACAGAAGATAAGTAAAAAAAATCTACTATGTACAATAATACATCACCTATGGTTATTAGAAGAAGTATCGTTTGAGAATTTTTCCATTGACATGGAACTCCTCCATGTATCCCTCCAATGTCTTGAGTTTAAAAGTTCATGATTCAATTTTCTGGTGGATTTGGTATGGACCTAGTCAGAGTTTTTGAAATTTTGTATGTTTTCCTTTCATTTCATTTTATTTATCCCACTTGAGGACAAGATCACCCTCTTGGAAGTACTTATTTCCTACAGATGACTTATCAAACCATGTTTTAATTACTTATTGGTTTTGCACTAGGTTTATTTTAACATTTTCCCTTTCTTCTTCAAGTTTCAGAAGCATGTTCAACCTTTGTTGCATTACTGGGCATCTTTGTCTTGAACATATTGAGCAAGTTGAAATGAAGGAAAAAAGGTATGGTAGGAAAAAATTCTTCTTTTCCATAGGCTAGGAAAAAGGGGGAATTACGTAGAGAATACTTAGGTGTTACCCTATCAGCCTATAGAGAGTTAGGGAGGGATAAATTTCGGTTTCTTTGGTGACCAATTACAATTATTTTTAGGATCTTGATTAGATTGCTATTGGTGGGTTCTGCTAGTCCATTCCCTTGAGGATAATAATTAGATGCATATTTGATTTTAATGTTCCGTTCAATAGCATATTCAGTTAATTTCAAAGAAGAAAAGTATTTAGCGTTATAAAAAAACTAGAGATTCAGGAACACAAAATCTAGTTATAATGAAAGAGTCAAGAAATGATATCATCTAGTTCTCATGAATGGTTTTCAAAGGGATTTCCTCCGTTCATCTGGTAAAGTAATATGTTGTTGTAATAATGCACATATGCAATTGAGAGGAATTGGGATTGATTTCCCCTATCACATATAAACCCCATTGTTGGAATGGGTATTTGATAGTAACTGGTTGAAGGGGTAAATCATGCTTCTTTTCTTTCCTAGATGACCTTTGGCACTCCTGGAACTTTCCATCATATGCATGAGAGTCCTTGAACAAAGTAGGCCAGTAATAGTCATCTCTAAAACCTTTGTGAGTTGTAGTGTCTCCTCCGAAATTTCCTCCAACAGGGCCATCATGAAGTTCGGATAAGACCTTTTCAACATCCTCCTTCTCAAGACATCTCAAATAGACACCATCATAATTTTTTCTGCATAGCATTTCGTGGATGAGATAGTATTGCACTGACTTAAGTCTGAGAGATATCTTCTTCTTCAGTTCCACATAATTTGGAGTTGACCCGTGGGTTAGATAATACTTCATCTCATAATACCACTAGTCGTTGTTAACATATATATATTAGAATTCATTTTCAAATAGGTTTTGATCTTGGTAAAGTCCGTCCTCTTCTGCCCTATCATGTGATGATTCAACTGCTAGTTTGCACAATCCTTTCCCTTTAAAAATTTTAGCAAGCTTAATTCCAAGGTCAGATTCTTGTAGGGTTGTTATCCAATTGGCCCTTTTCTCTTCCATATCTTTATGCACTAAGAGGTTTCTTATGGCACGGAAAGGCACAATTACCTTAGTTTTATATTTGATCAAGTAAGATCTGAAGTGATTGACTACCTTAAAGAAAACATAGGCTTGTTTATCCACTTCATGATAATCTAGTTATGCTCCATGTAGTCCTGAACTCATAAATGTGATTGAATATTCATTTCCCTCCTGATTTTGGGTCAATACAACTGCAAATGCAATATCATAGGAAAATGTATACAGTATGAAGTCTCTACTAAAATCTAGACTCATTAGTGTTGGATCCTGTGTTATTTTTGCTTTGATTTTTTTCAAAAGAGGTTTTCTCTTTAAAGCTCCATTTAAACTCTGTGTCCTTCTTAATCATATCTTGTAGTGGTTTGACAGTCTCAACAAAGCTTGGGACAAATATCCTCACAAATTTAATCTTTCCAAGAAATAACTACATGGATTTCTTGTTATGAGGGGGAGGTATTTTCAAAATGAATTCAGTTCTCTCAGGTTCAATCATCATGCCTTATTTGGATACAATGAATCCCAACGGTCTTCCTTCATAAAAAACAAACACATATTTATTTGGGTTGAGTGAGATACCATATCTTCTACATCTATTGAACACTCTTCTTAAATGATTGATATGATCTTTCCTATCCTTGGAGAAAAAACGTGACATCATCCAGGTACACCACTACACAATAACCAATTAGTCCCCTTAAAGCTATGTCCATGGATTAGTCTGAAAGGCATTTTCCTGTAAGAACAAGTTACCCATTTTGTTCAAAATGCAGTTTTCAATTGATCATCATGTGCAACTAAGACTTGGTTATAACCAGAAAATCCATGTAGTAAGGAGAGAATTTCATAACTAGATACACATTGCAAGTTTTGTTCCATGGGTGGCATAGGACAATTATCTTTCTCTGAATCTTTATTCAAGTTTTTGAAATCAACACAGAGTCTTATGTCCCCATTTTTCTTCCTTACAGACACAAGATTGGCAATCCATTGAGTATGTCTGATTGGAAATAGTGTTCTTGCTGCCAAAAGTTTGTTTAGATTTGCTTTCACTTGTGGCTCCAAGCTGGGGTGCATTTTTCTCAACTTATGATGAAAAGGTTTTATTTGAGGCTTCATAAGAATGATATGTTGGATAATATTGGTGTCATAGGAATTTAGGTCATCATACGTCCAAGAAAATATATCCTTGTATTTGTTAAATAATTTGATGAAGGCCTCCCTTTCCGATAAGGAGAATTTTTTTCCAAGGTTGATATTTTGAGGCATGTCATTTTTTCCCAAATTTATCGCATCAAACTACATCGATGAGTTGTTGGTTTTGTAGTTTGTTACCTTCTTGAATTTGTCTTGAAGGTCACAACTTCTCTATTTTGACCACACTTTTGGGGATATTATTGATTGGGTTAACCTTGTTTTTCTCTAGTGTCTAGTCTATAGAGTTATGAACATCTGCATTCACCTCTTGATCATGTTGACCTTCATCGATTATGGAATCTTTGAAGTTACCTTCAAAGTGTAGGAAGCTAAATATGTCAGCCATCATCAAATACTGACTCCAGTTGGTCATGTTGTCAAGAATTGAAGGTCTGTATAGTAATTCCATAGAATAAGTGTCAGGGAATATCCCTTTTGATGGAATCAATCTAGACACTACATTTGCTAACATATCAACGTCATAGTTTAGAGACCAAGGAACAAGATTGATATTAAAAACATTAAATAATATAATCAGTTCCCATACCTCATGTTGGTAATGTTTTAAATGACTTGAAAGACAATGTATGGTGTTTCTTACCTATTTGATAAAAATTTATGAATCACCAAATACCTTTATTTTATTTGCTCCCAAGTCTACTGTTTTTCTTAGGCACTGAAAAGGGGCTTCATATTCTGCAGTATTATTTGTACATTGAAACTCAGGTCTGCATGTTATTAAAATTTTGTTACCATTAGGGTCCTTTAGTATACAACCAACACCTACACCTTCAAGAGACTTGGACCCGTCGAAAAATAAAGTCCACATGTTAGGATCTCTCTTCAGATTATGTATGGACTTAGAATTTTCTTTATTTTTCGAATTAGTGTGGTTAGTGAAGTTAGAAAAAGCCTCTAATATATTTATAAATGCTATGTTAGACTATACAAATTCATTGTTAGTTTTATCTCCTATATTACAGTGGGGCTCAACAATCTAAGTGAAATGAAAATTTTCATATTGTGTGTTTGATTCCACATAAGATGAAATCTCAGTTGTGTAATTCCCAAATAATGAATCACAAGAATAGTTACCCAAAATCAAATGATTAAAAATAGTGAGTTCATTGTGATTATTCAAGTTTGTTACCACATGTTTCATATTTCTTTCCCTATCAACTATGATTTGGTTGGGTTTTCCATTATAAGGGCACCATAAATGTGACCAATCAGCTGCAAAATATATGTTAAGTACTGCATACCAGTCTCTGCTTAGAAGTATACCATAGGTATCTAATATATCTACTACTATAATGCCAATAGTTTGATGTACTTTAGGATTAGATGACATTCTTATCAGAACATTCTTCAGCTCCCTGATTACCTTGACTCTAGTCCTCTCTAGTTGTATGAATTGTATGCCATATTTTTCATGTTTGAGATTTAGTTTTTCACATACCTTAAATAGAATTACATTAGAAGAGGCACCTAAATCTACCATGCAATTATGGACATTTCTATTAAAAATATCAAAGGTCGGTAGGAAAGGAGTGGTAGACCTTGATCTCTGGCCAATAAGAGATGCAATGACAATTGATTTTCTTTTAGGTGCAGTCTTATCGGTGGTATGGATAGTTTTACCTTTCCTATTTATTGCCTCAACATTATCTTGTGGAACATTCTTGGGATTGTTTTCCTGTAGAGTTTTGATGAAATTTTCCTATATTTGGGGAAGCTTCATTAATTCAAACAAGGAAACATTTTCCTTATTCCTTTTCAGATATTCTAATAAATCCTAATATAATTTAATTGGAGGAATAGAAGGAGTGCTATGTTTAGTAGAAATAAGGTTCTTCTGTGAATTGGGTGTAGTCTTGGTGGTGTTAGATTCAAGATAATTGGAAGATGCGTCTTTACTTTCACTTCTAGTAGTGACTACATTTTGGGACATATGTACTTCCTCTACACTTTCTTCTTCCTCTAATCCACAAGAAATATCCCAAAATGAGTTAACTTGTTGTTCATCTGATTTGTTAGCTTCTTGTGATTGATCTTGTTGTTCAATCCCCTCTCCTTCTTCTTCTTTAGGTTCAAATTTATTTTCATTTTCCCAAGCATGGAGAGCTTGGACAATATCTTCCATATTAATACTCTCATTGGTCAAGAGTTGACCTTGTTGGTCGGAGGAGTACTCTTGTCTTTGTTGGGTTGGAATTTCAATAATTTCTTGGGGTTAGAAGAGCCTTCCCCATGGTTCTTTTTAAGGTTAATTATTTCATTGGATATTTTTTTTACAATTCTTTGAAGGGCTTCCATATCCATGGAATCAATGTATTTATTGTCTTCCAAGGGTTTAGTTACGAATGATTTGGTTTTAAGATCAATTTTTTCTTTAGAAGATACAACTCCAGGGTTACCTTTCAGGCTATTAACATGAATCTATCCCAATATGAAAGTCTTAAACATATAAATATTACTTTTCATTACAGTAAATATTTGTAGAAGTTGTTGGAAGATTGGTTGTTGTCATTGATGTCAACCCTAGTCATCGTTGTTCATCTGATTTGTTAGCTTCTTGTGATTGATCTTGCTGTTCAACCTCTCCTTCTTCTTCTTTAGGTTCAAATTTATTTTCATCTTCCCAAGCATGAGAGCTTGAATATCTTCTATACTAATACTCTCAGTGGTCGAGGAGTTGACCTTGTTGGTCGGAGGAGTACTCTTGTCTTTGTTGGGTTGGAATTTCAATAATTTCTTGGGATTAGAAGAGCCTTCCCCATGGTTCTTTTTAAGGTTAATTATTTCATTGGATAGTTTTTACAATTCTTTGATATTTCCCATATCCATGGAATCAATGTATTTATTGTCTTCCAAGGGTTTAGTTACGAACTATTTGGTTTTAAGATCAGTTTTGTCTTTAGAAGATACAACTCCAGGGTTACCTTTCAGGCTATTAACATGAATCTATCCCAATATGAAAGTCTTAAACATATAAATATTACTTTTCATTACAAAGTAGCCATTTTTCCAGAAGTTGTTAATGGACGGTTGTTGTCATTGATGTCAACCCTAGTCAGCTTTGGACCCCAGCATTGATGAAGGTATTTGACATGAAGGACAAGGCACATGTAGATACCCACACCCATGGATGGATAGTATACATCATGTTGTTTTGGTAGGTGGAACGCCATGTGATCTTCATGGTTGAGGATAAATGAGTTTTTCAAGATGACAAAGTGAAATGAAAAAAGAAGTACATGTGCTGACCTCTAAGATAATTAAAGAAAAATACCAAAAATAAGAAAGTGTCAGTCAGCCCTAATGTTAAAAAGGCTGAAGTGACACAAAGAGTATAAATACATCCCATTAAACATTCATTTTTCAATACACACAATTTTAAGTCGAATTTTAGCGGAAATCACCAAAGAAGGCCGGATTTCAAGGGGAGGATGAAGCATTTTGGTGATGTGTTCTAAGGTATACATTTACAAGTCATCTTACCACTTTCACTTTAAGGTTTTCTAGAATGATCCATATGGTGAAATTGGTAATGGCATTGAGAAGACATATCTAGGTACTGTGGTAAAAAACTTCCCCAGCCTTTATCTCAGCTATAATCTTTGAGATACACTTAGGAATGGCTTGACTAGTCTTAAGTTAGTCATAAACATGTGTTCTAGGGAAAACATTAATAACGCCTCTCATAGAGAATCCAATGAAGTGAGAGACCCCAATTGCATTGGAAATAGTACGAGTTTTAGTTTCCTATGTAAAAATTTCATAATATGATGTTAAAAATTGAGCACCCAAGATGATGTACAAGTTCACCTCTCTACTAAACAAAACCGTAATTGAATAAGGTCTACCATTTTCTATAACTCCTTTTCCGAGTATCCAAGGAGTGAAATAAGGAGGATTTTCAGAGAACACATTGAGTAATATTATCTACAAGATCATAGTATTCCAAAGAATTGAATAATTGCATAAGTTTAAGAAGTCCCAGGAAGCATTATCGTGTCTCATGTGTGATGGTCGGTTGATGGTGATAATTTAATGTGAAGTTTTATTATCTCTCATATTCCTTTGGGTGGGAAGGAAGGGCAAGGGATGGAGAGGTCAACCCTCCCTTTATATTGATGATTGTATCTTCCCTTTGGAGTTTTATCCCTCCCTATATATTTGGAAGTTGTAGAAGCACTGGAAGTCATTACTTTGAACAATAACTATTGGATTATTTATCATATATTGTGCATGGTGTATTGTGGTGTATTGGTGTAACTCTTCTACCATTGTTCATTACTCATTGGATAGAATTGAATAAATAACTGGGTTGAAGTATAAGTTGTAAAAGTTTTGAAATTGTACTTGATATTGATTCATCCCCTCTCAAGATCAACAATTGGTTTCGTATAGAAGGTTACCTTCAAGTACAGTTTAACGACGGGAAGGAAGATCCTAAGAATAAATGGAAGACAATATTCCAAATGGAATTCCACCAATTGATGGAAGCAATTTTGAATAATCGGAGTAATAGAATGGAATCTTACTTGAAATATCCTAAGTGATGTTTGGTTCTAAATTGTTTCATAATACAATGCTTTGAAGAAACCAAAGACCTGAAATTAAGGAAGCAATAAGGAACAAAAAAATGGAAATAGATACCATCCTATAAGGATTGACAGATTCAGTGAAATCCAAGGTGGACTATGTGCATCAACAAAAGAGATTTGGGACAAGCTACAAGACCTTTGGCGTGAAGAAGAAGAAGAAGCAAATCACAACATCTCAGATTTCAAAGAAGAAAAATGGAGGTTAGTTCCTTTGCTTCCACCAGAAGGAGTAGGATGTGTTGAATTTGAATGTCCCTATCCAAGGATTGAAAGAAATGATATTGAAGAAGAAAATTCCAAATGAATAAGAATAAAAATCATGAAGCATAAATGATTCCAACAAGAAGATGAGAATCTTAAAAATTGAAGCATGTTGATATTGAAAATAACAAGCTCCAAAAGACACACATAGAAAAACTAAGAAGTGAACTGGGTAGTTGCAAAAGATAAAATGAAAGCTTAAAGAAACAATTAGAAGATTTTGAGAACTAAGAGAAGAAACCCTTCCCTTGAAAAACTCTACTCAAAGAAAGAAAGAAGAATAGAAGAAGTAAGGAATGTCCAAATGATGAAGAAAGTTAGAAGAAGATTGTGAGAAACTTGAACAAGAAGTTGTCCTTAATTGGGAGAAGAAATTAAATAAATTATCAAGTGCCAAATACTTAACACATCTTGATGTATTGGGTGAACTTCATACAAAGAAGATGCAAATACCAACAAGAAGGTTGAAGAAATCTCATCACCTAAAAGTTGATGAGAAGTGGACCGTAATAACGTGAAAGAAGGAATGATAACAAAGAGATGAATATTCAAGAAGACCTCCTCCTCACCTTCGTGAATCCTCAAAGAATCTTTAAGCAAGATGAAGGAAAATAAAGAAGAGTAGATCATGAACCTACATGGATTCACATCACAAAGAAGGTCACTTCATCCTAGGTATCGTAATTCTTCTGGTCGTTGTTATACTTGAAAAAAATTTTGACATAAGGAAATTCACTTTGCAGAATCAATGTAAGGAACAAATACGCAAGAAAACATGAATGGTGTAAATAGAAGATATGGAAACAATCATGGATTTGTCAACATAAGTTATAATTCATTTTACCCATTGAATTATAACTTATGTTGAAAAAAAATATTGTATGCTAAAATGTAATTATCTTGGTCACAAAGCATGATTGCAGATATAAGGAATGAAGATGCTCTTATGCCAAATGTCCCTATGCCATCCACAAAGATGGAAAAAGGAAAGTCATATTCCAAACAATGAAATTGTTGAATAACATTTACCAATCGAGGAATGTAAAGAAAAAGATGAATGGTATATAGACAATGAATGTTCTTTCACACATGACCTGGGATCAAGACAAATTCATCACTTGTTAGAAAAAGGGTGGTAATGTTGCATTTGGAGATGACTCATCTACCAAAATACTTGGAAAAAAAAAAAAAAAAAAAAAAAAAAAAAAAAATGTAAAGAAAAGAATGTCCCATTGGTTGAAGACTTGAAGCATAATCTACTCAGTTAGTAAATGTGTGATCAAGGATATACTCTCACATTTGAATCACAAAGATGCAAAACTAAAGAAGAAGGTTCATGAGATTGGTTGTAATTGCAACAAGAAGACCAAGTAATATATACATCCTAGATCCACAAACAATATCCATGTAAAGGAAAGACCATAAAAATGAAGTGTTATTTAGTGCTATATGTTCAGGGGGAGAAACCACAAAGAATAGAGCTATCTTTCCATTGAACTTGGGGGAATAACCCACCCTTTCCATTGATGTCAAAGGGGAGATAAAATGAGATCATGATGATAGGGGATAATGAGTGCTGTCATCAACGACAAAGGGGGGAGATTGTTGAAGATTGGTTGTTGTCATTGATGTCAACCCCTATTCATTGGTTTTGGACCGCAATATTGATGAGGGTATTTGGACATTACGAAGGAAGTGCAATTCACATGCATATACAAATACAAATAGATGGATAATATACACCCACAGCATTCTAGTGATAGGTGGCACGGCCACGCTGATCCCCGCTTTTTGTTGAGGAGAAATGAATTTGGAAGATGACAAAGGAATTGAAGAAGGAAGCATGTGTCAGCCCCCAAGATAATTAAAGAAAATAATTACAAAATAAGAAAGCGCCCGACAATTCTAATGTTAAAAAGGAAGTGACACAAAGGGTATAAATACATTTCATTAAACATTCATTTTCAATACACAATTTTAAGTTGATTCCTCGTGAGGAAATCAAGTAAAAGAAGGCCGACCAAGGAGGACGTAGCCTTTATGATGTGTTCTAAGGTATGTTATTTGCATGTGTCATCTTACCATTTTGCTATAAATTTATTTCTAGGATGATTCAAGATGGGGAACAGGCTGGTATTGAGAATACATATCTAGGTACCCGTGGTAAATATTTCATCTCTTTATTCACTATAATTTTGGAGATACACTCTATGAAGATAGGGTTTTTGACTAGTCCCTGCTTAGCCATAAACATGTGTTACAGGTAAAAACAATCATAATGTATTCATAGGAGAATCCAAATGAAGTGAGACAAATTGTACTGGAATTAGTATGGGCTATAGTTTCCTTTGTACGAATTTCATAATATGATGTTAAAAATTGAGCTCGAGGCATGCTGTACAAGTTCACTCTCCCAATAAACCAATTGAATAAGGTCTACCATTTTCTATAACTCCTTTCTGAGTGGGGATTCAAGTAGTGAAACAAGGAGGAGTTTCCAAAGAACACATTGAGTAATATTCTCTACAATATCAAAGTACTCCAATAATTGAATAATCAGATAAGTTGAAGAAGTATCAGGAAGTATTATTAGATTCTATGTGATGATAATGATGGTGATAATTTAATGTGAAGTTTTATTATCTCCCTCATATATCTTTGGGTGGAAGGAAGGGGCATAAATGAAGGAGAGGTAAACCCTCCTTGATATTGGATGATTAGCCTCTTTGGAGGTTTATATCCTCCCTATATTTGCAAGTTGTAGCCACCTTTGGAAGTCATTATCCTTGAACAATAGCTATTGATTATTTCTCAAGTATATTGTGCATGGTGTATTGTGGTGTATTGGTAATTCTTCTACTATTGTTCATTGCCCATTGATATAATTGAATATATAATTTTTTTTTTTTTTTTTTTTTTTTTTTTTTTTTTTTTTTTTATTACTGATTCACCCCCTCTCATTATCAACAAAAGTTCTCCATATGGGGTGACACTTGGCCCTCAAGAAACACTCGAAACACATGCGCCCATCGTAGTTAACACCCACGGTCGCCACCCTTCCTCCCCATCAACTCAACATGCCTAGCATTCACTCTGGAAGGGGGGTAGTGCGCTTGCACATGAAGGTCGGGCACCGCCACTTTGCAGGATCACTTGGTTATAACTCAAAACAAGACGCCCATGTGAAATGAGAATATCCCCGGGCGGCGGAGCTAGTCACCCAGGCGTCCCGTCACATTTTGAAGATGAGATGCAAATGATCTTCTAAGAACCTGAGGGTATTGGGCAACTTTGGTTCCACAGGCATGTTTGGAGGCTCGTTAACAACTGGTGATGTCGGCATAGTTGTTTCCTCCAATGGAGGAATCTCTTCCTCACCTGTAAAACCACCCACTTCCTCTCAAGTACAACGCCGCCTCTTTAAGTAGCTTGTCCCTCAATTGTAAAATGGGTTCCTAGGAGTCTGGCACACGAGGGAAAGAATCAGGCCAAAAACCCAGTGACCAAGGTGTAATCCGTGATTGGTTCTACCAAACCACCGACGACTAGAAGGGCCAATAGGGTCATGGAGGGATGTAGCTAAGAAAGGGCCAAAGAGGGGTTGTGGTCGACTCTGCAGTCGGCCATAGTAATCAGAATAGGTTGTCCCATTCCCCCCGAAAGGCCGCCTAAGTGACATCGAGACACGGATGAGAACAATAGCCCAACACCAGAAGGGAGAAATACCATGAGAGGAATGGGAAACTAAATGCGAATCCATAATGAAATAACAATTGCTATGCCTTACCTCCATAAGAGTAGCTAAAGTGACGAGGAAAGGTTCCTTAAAGACCAAAGTGATGGCACTAAGCATCCTCGTACCTACTCTGATACGCCTCGAACTTTGCTATATGTGTGCCATTAAAACCTCCTTCATGCGCAGGCGCACTACCCCCCTTCCCTAGTGAATGCTACACATATTGAGTTGAAAGAGAGGAAGAGTGGCGACCATGGAAGTTAATCAAAATCGCATACATAAAAATTCAAGTGTATTGTGAGGGCTGAATCTATCACCCCTATCCGTGAAACTTCTACAAATATTTGTAATAAAAATAATATTTATATGTTTAAGACTTTCATATTGTGATAAATTCATGTTAATAGCTTTTGGATTCACTGTAATAAAGTTATGCTTATTAACATTTTGAATGTGCCATTAATAGTCCATCTTAAAGAAGAAGAATTTTTTTTTTTTATAAATTGTTCAAACCATAAAACATAATAACAATTATTAAGAAAGATAGTCCTAACAAAATATAAATATAGAAAAGAATCGTAAAAATTAAAAATATTAAAAACTTAAAAAAAATTGAGAAGACTAAAACACAAAATAAAATAAAATAAAAACAAAATATAAAACATATTTAAAGCAACTAAGAATATGAATAAAAACAATTTTAAGCAACTAGAATAAGAATAAAAACCAAATAAAACATATTAAAGTTATATAAATATAAAATTAAAGAAGAATGAGAATAAATAACAAATAAACATATTAAAGTTATATAAATATAAAATTAAGGAAAAAGCAAATCACCACACTTAAAATAAAAATACCCAAAACAAACTTAAAAAAATACAAAATTATATAATAATATGCTAACTTATAAAACAAATAAACAAAAGATATCACCTTCCAATTTTTAGAATAAAATACTCAAAACAAACTTTAAAAAAATACAAAATTGTGCTAATAATATAACTTATAAAACAAATAAACAAAAGATCATCAATTCTTAGAAATGAAAAATACCAAAACAAAATCCCAAAAATACAAAATTATATAATAATATAACTTATAAAAAGAAATAAACAAAAGATACACTAATTTTATGGTTATAAAATAAAAGGATTATAGCCATGAAATGAACAAGGAAAAAAGAAAAAAAAAAACATTATATATAAATTCACATATTAAAAAAAAAAAAAAAAAAAGTTAATAAACAATAAATGATAAGAAAGAAAATAAAAACATTAAAATAAAATAAAAACTTCTCTCACGTTGTACAATTCTGTTCCTTTTAACAATCTCCAGAACTTCCCTCACGTTGTAAGGACAACGAGGTGAAGGCATAGCCTGCACAGTGGTAAAAACAACAAATTGTTCTATAAAGATTTGAACTGGACTGGTTATCACGTGACTGTTTTTCGTTGCATATGAAACCCGGTGGTTTTCTGAGAGCTGATATCTGGGGCGTGCGTGATGCATATTTTCCATCTCATTCTCATTTATGTAGTTTTAGTTACGGTGGCGTATATGCTTTGGGGATGTACAAATACATATAAATTTGCAAAATAAAATAACACAATTACTTAGTTTAAATGTTTTAAGTTATTAAGTTTAAACGTTATAAGTTTTTATTGTTATTTGGGTTTTTTTTTTTAATTAATTTTGATCAAAATTTTATCCGAAATTTAAAAAATTGTAGATTTTAATGGTTGAGATTCTGAATTTTTAAAGACTAAATCGATTTATACATTTAAAAAGAGGATTTAAACAATATAAATTTGTGAGTTCACCAACAATTATGTTATCAGATTACAAATTGCAAAAAGTAAAAAACTTAAAAAATTTAGACTTCACCTAAAGAAGAAATGGCATGCACAACATTAATGAAAGTGATTTTAACAAAGTACAATAATTTTTGCCATAAGTACAATTATAATCCATGTATCATTCTAATGATCTTAATGTTTGTAAAAAATTTACACAATTCAAAATGAATTCAAATTATAAAGAATTCAATCAAAATAGTGAAGTGAGAGTTGGTAGGTCTTTTATGGAATATATTAATAGATTCATCTTTAGAAATTTGCTATTTCTGTACAGTCTTTTGCATCTTTGGATTGTATTTTCATTTTTCTGAAATAGAAGTTTTATGTACAATTTAAAATCAATTCAAGAATTCAATCAAAATTCTAAAGTGAAAGTTAGTAGGTTTTTTTATGAAATATATTTTAATAGTCTAGCAACTTGCTATTTTTGTATAAGCTTTTGCATCTTTGGATTGTATTTTCATTTTTCTAAAATAAAAATTACAATTTGTTTTTGGAAAAAAAATGCCCAAATTCCAATAACCATACAAACATTACTAAAAAATTAAACAATTCTCTAAACAATTTATTATTCTTACTTAAATAAATAAGAACTTAATAATTTTTGCTCACCCATTTATACGATATACCATACTTCATCTTCATTGGATGGACCTTTTATAAACTTTTCTACTACTAACAATATAACAATATGTTTTAAAATATTAAAAAAAAAATCCCAAACCTTAAATTGGATATTATAGTTTTAAGATTGAAATATTCTTTCAAATTTTTTTATAATAATTTAAGATTTTCAAAACTTTATAATTAAAAACTATGTGTTTAATGTTTTTTAATAACCACTTGAACTTAATTTTTTTTTAATAATCATTTGCATTTGAATATAGATAAAATTTACTAAAATTTTGAAATATTTTTAATCAAATGAAAAATGAGTTTGCTCAATTTTAAATTAAAATTTTATGTTAATTACAAAACCGATCTTTATGGATTAAATGTTTTTCAAAACTTCATTTATATCATGAAACTTTATTCAGGATGAGCGGAGGGTTGGTAACTATGTGTTACAATTGAATATAGTTTAATATTGTGAATCATGATTGTACTGATAAATCTTTAAAATTTTAAAATTTAGAATAAGATAGCATGAATGAAAATCCTAAAAATAACCTATTAATTTATTACAGTGTCACAAAAAAAATTTCAATGATATAATTTAGCAATAGTATGTGAAAAGTCAATTTAACCTTAAAATCTTAGGTTTTAATAATCTTTTACATGGTATTATTTTAATGATCTTTCACATTGTCTTTTTTGTGAAGAGAATCTTGTTCACTACTGAGAGTGAACAAGAT
>SNQJ01S0100026.1:0-30927 GCA_010110895.2 Picea sitchensis | reverse complement strand
CTCGTCCGAAGGATGAGCTTATATCAACAAGCATATGTTATCCTCCTCAAGCTTGCGTAAAAATAAAGAGGTACTTGCCAGAAATGGTGGGGGGGAATTTGGGAAAGGGATATGTTTCATTTTCATATTGATTGGCAATAAGTGTCGCTATTGAACATGACACCCCCTATTCATCATTTGAAGCCGGTTTGGGAAATCCATTTGTCTCTCATTCGATTTGCTACAAGGTCATTCCCTGTGTCGTGTTTGAGTCAATGCTGCCAAATCATTGGTCGTGTCGTTCATATGTTCAAGAGAAGTCCATATGAAACCTATATGGAGTCGACCATCTGCAGTTATCCATTCTCTCTGTGTTGGCCTTCCCTGTGTCAAGTCCAATTCACATCATACTTTGTTTCACCTTCAAAATCTGTTACTCATTTCATGTCATTGATGGGGGATACATCAAGGCCCTCCTGTGATGAGTTTTGTTCTGTCGACTTCATCTCATTATCCGGAATCAAGACTTAGAAATTATTTAGTACCTTGGAGCTTGCATGCCTCAATGGCAAGTTTCCTCGCTTTCGACAGTGGGTTTACATCATTGACCCCTGATCGAAAGATTCTGTTAGATGTTCGACATCAACTCATTTATTCACACTCGATGGATTGTACTATGGTACCTTGGGATTCATTGACATCAATGGTTATTTCCCTCGCACTTGTTAATGGTTACATCAATGACCGGTAATCAAGTGGTTTCTACCATGTTCGACTTCAACACATGTAATCACATGGTTAGATTCGTACCTTGGGTGACGAATTTGAAGACCCTGGATATTAGCTTTGCGATCCAGGTTGCGATGGAGTATGTATAATTTGTGACACATAGATCCATTGTGTATGTTTCATGGCTATGTCATCTTGATTTGAAATTTCTCACATAGATCCATAGTGTATTGAGGTGGCTATGCTATATTTTGACGGCATGGATCCATAGTGTATGATTGGTGGCCATGACCTTTGTCTATAATGTCATCAGTCTGTGATCTGAGTATGGGAATGCCTACCTCAGAATTGATATATATGATACTCTGCAGATGCTTGATTGTTCGCAGGTTTCCGATTAGATGTGTTCTTGGTTCTCAACACACACATGCAGCTTACAAAGTCTATCGGCTGTCACTGGTTCCAATCTTAGACTTTGGGGGGCATTCTTTTACCCACAATTTTGGTCATCATGATGATGTATTGATGATGGTGTATTTCAGGATCTTCATTAGAACTTTTTCCTGAGAAAAATTACCTTCATCTCTTTCCATAAATCACATTTTTGAGGACTGTTCGCAGGCTGATAGTATATTTTCCTGCGAGAATGCATGATTCCCGCAGGCTGCCTTAAGCCAGGGTGCGAGAAGTTCGCACTGTGTTGTATTGCTAGGGTGCAGACTCTTTCTAAATAAGGGAAAAAGATGAATTCTCGAAGCTTCTAGAAGGATGAGATGGCATTCGAATGGTTACCTAAGTACTGGATTCCCTGATATTTTGGGATCATTCTTATCCAAGTAACTAATCCATTCTCTCCTATATATTGAGGGAATTCTCATGGAAAAGGTTAGAAGAAAACAAGCAAAAGATTCATTGGAGAATTAGTGAAAAGGATTGTGTGAAGGACTGATGCTACAACAACTAAGAACTCCAACAAATTTATCAAAGGTGGTTGATCTTCTTCATGCAAGTGAGAAAGTGTGTGTGTCAGAGCCAAGGCCATCGAAAGGAAGTTTGCAACATCAAGGCTCAGGTTGTAATATTTACTTTCCATCAATATGATACAGTAATATGTCCCTTTCCCATAAAGCTAATTCCACTTTATTGTATAACTCCTTGATCATATACATAGATTGACTGTTGAATAGATTGTGCTTTCTTCACTTTGGTTGGTTTGTGTTTTCTTTGTCTTGACTGCACAAGAGCACTGAAGCGCAGCAGGAGCAACAAAGACCATAGGAAGCAATTATAAGGTATGTAACTTGTTCTTGCCTCCTAGTTCATTCAATAGTCGCAATCTAGGGAAAGAGTATTATTTTTTCTTGCTTTGTTCTAGATCCAGGTGGATCTAGGGAGATCGGTTTGTGTCCGCATTTACAGATTTATCCAATAACACATGGGATGTCGAACTTCCTATTTTCCTCAGAGATGTTTTGATTATTTTTTGAGAGGTTTCCAGAGACGAGGAAGACTTTTTTCCATCATCTTGCTAGGCCGATAAATCATGTGCGGATTTACATGTGGGGAGAGATGATTCCCAAGAGGGGCCATCCGAAGTTTCCAACCAATATTTTTCTAAACGCACTAGGGCTACTAGGCAATGTGACATATCACATGTTCGTCATGGTGTCATTTCCTTACGCGTATTTGGATTGGCGAGGATATATGAGCATCCTATTTACACCAGATGAGCCACCAGATGATAGAGATAATATTAGTGTTTTGTTTAAATTAATATATTTTCATTTTATTGTCTTACTTAATTAGAATAAAATTAATTCTAACATGTTCTTTAACTTGTTTTATTAAATTGTTTAATGAATTAACTATGTAATTATTTTTTTGTACTATATATTTTGTAGATAAATGTAATTTCATTGGGGATGTGTTTCCTCCCCTAGTATATGATGTTAAGGAGATGATACCTGAGACCATGGAGGATCAGGGTCCTCAGGTGTAGATACTCGACGACATGCGCCATAGGCTCGATACTAGATTCAGGTTGGAGTTGGGGGACCGAATCTCTGCACTTTTGAATGAGGTTGGAGTCTAGAATTCCTTGATACAAGACATCAGGTCATATCCTACGCTCTTGGATAATTGGAGGGACATTTCACAAGATTTTATTCCTCTTATACATCATATCGTCATAGATGTCAGGCTACTAGCAGCGAGGAGGGATCCTGATGATAGGCACATACCTTATTCCAATACGGGTTGTTCATCCAGAGTCCCATTAATTGATGAGGGAGGTCAAGATCATCCTTCTCCAAATCCTCCTCCTCCTCCTTCACCTCACCCAAATCATGAAGAGGAAACACATATTCCTCCTCCTCCTATTTCACCTCACCTAGATGAGCATGTTAGACCTATTACTCATCCTCCTCTTTCACCTCACCTAGATGAGCATGCCAGAACTATTCCTCATCCTCCTCTTTCACCTCACCTAGATGAGAAGGAGGGACCTATTCATCATCCATCATATTCCACTACAAACCAGTCCTCCACTACTGTTGTAGTTATGCAGATTATCCCATCAAATGGACCAAATATGTTATAATAGTTAGTTGACTTGTCCATGATATATATATATATATATATGGTGCTTTTTTTCTATTGATCATGTTGATGATGTACTTAATTTATATGTTGATGTTGATGTGTATATTGTTAGGTCATGTTAGATTTGGATGTTAATACAAATTGCTTGATAGGTGTGTATGTTATAACATTGTCCATTAGACGTGCATTTTTCATGTTGATCATGATGATATACTTAATTAATTTATATGTTGATGTTGATGTGTATATTTTTAGTTGATGTTAGATATGTTTAATGTTAAGTGCCCTTGATAGATGTGTATGTTAAATGATGCTTGTTAGATGTGTGTGATGATGATGTTAGAAAATGGTTGTCTTTTGTTAGATGTAATAACAATGATGATGCCCTGTTAAATTATTATATATGTGTGTTAGATAATTAATGACGTTTTTATGTGCTAGAGGTATATATAGTTAGATGATGTTGGGTCTTGTTTTTAGTTTTAGAGTTCACATATCGAGCTCTACAAGATTAGGGTTCACATGCACCAGCTACCCTCCTACCCTGACCATGTCTGAACTCCTCTGCACACCTCTGCACCCTGGTACTGACTACCACAAAAGAATGGGAATAGAAGGGGGGGGAGAAATCCCCCTCTTACCACAACAATGTATCCAATGATCTAGAGAACTCGAGGGTGCGTATATCATCCTTTGAGCCGCCATTGCACTTACGAGACCAATACTTACAGGATGGGATGGATATAAGAAAAGAATCGAACATGGATGTTGAGTCCTCGCATCCAAAAGAATATTGGGTCTGGATACCTGAAAAATGTATCCCCCAAGCCCCAGTTATGCCCAGGTACATCATCAAAACCACTAGGATAGGGGAACATACGCATTTCATGAGAGACCATGCCCTCATAGGAAAATTCCTAGGTCTCTGGCCCTCAGAAAAGGGCCTAACTCACCGAATCAAGGTGTGGTGGAACCCCAAGGGAGACTATGAGCTCCAACTGAGCTCCAAAGGTTCCTTCACAGTAATATTCTACAACTTGGAATATATGGATAGGATCTTTGAAGGGGGACCATATTTCTACAATTCATTTGGCCTCTACCTCCACTCCTAGATAGACCACTTATGCCCAGAAAATAAAAAAATTTCATATGCACCAGTATGGATTCGCCTCTATTCCCTACCTCAAGAGTTCTGGTTAGAGGAAATTTTACTGGGCATAGGCAACACTCTGGGTAAATATGTCAAATCTTTTGAAGCTACCAAACAGAGAAAATACACCTCTTACGCAAGGATATGTGTCTATATGAACATATCCAAATATCTTCCAAGCACAATTACCTTAGAATACCAAGACGAGTAATGGGCCCAAACCATAGACTACGAACACATTCCTTTCAGATGTTGAAAATGCCATGAACATGGACACCTTTTTAGAGACTACCCTCTCAACACTCCCCCCAAGAGGGAAGCTAAAGAGAAATCAAAGGAAGGATTTACCCAGGTGAAAAATCTAAGGAGACAAGCAAAAAAGAATCCCACTACCAACAATGGAAAAAAGAACCCAAATAATAATTCATTTGAATCCCTCAACTGCCTCCTAGAGGTAGAAGAAGTGGAAAACCCCCACAAGACCACAGGGACAGATCCCAACAAGCACAAGAAATATGATCCATCAAAAAAGTATCAAACCCTAGAAAACCAAGCTGATCCATAGACTCACCCAGTCTTAGGGAAGGAACTAGAAAGACAGGAAGACGTAGTCATGGAAATGGATGAGCAGGACCTAGCAGAAATCAACCTAGACAGGTTAGAAGAAGAACAAAACAAGAAGGATCTTCAAACCTTACCAAAGGGCCAACTCAGGAAAGTTCACAAAGTATTTATAGACTCATCAGCAGGGGCTACATCAAGGTTGGCGATCAACACAGACCCAAACCAAGATCCAAGAAAACACCCAAAATAAAACAAGCGACGAGGCAGAAAATTGGCTCATAGGCTAATAAATGAAGCGGGGAACTATATGATCAACTTGGATCAGATTCACAAGATCTCAGAGAGCTCCTTTTCCCACCCACATAATTGTTAACTATGAATATCCTCACCTAGAATATCATAGTACTAAATGGAATACCCAAAAAAAGGATTCTCCGAAACTCCATCAAAATGGAAGACCCTAATATATTCCTGATATAAGAGACAAAATGTGCAGGGAAAACTGCAGAAGATATCATCAAAAGATGTTGGCGTAACTGTGAATCCTATCAAATAGACTCAAAAGGGGCCTTAGGAGGCATGGGCATCCTATGGAATCCTGCTACAATCATCCTTGATCAAGGCTTCTCCACTTTGTGCACCATCGCAGAGCATTATGGATCCATCGTCTTGGAGAAGGAAGGAATGATCACAAATGCCTATGGACCGCAAAACAGCCAAGAAAAAGGCCTCTTTCTTCAAAACCTGGTGTACCTAGGTTCCTTAGCGGAGGTTAAATGACGGATAATAGGGGGTGACTTCAACATGATTCTCACATTGGAGGAGAAGCGAGGGGGGGGGGAAGCGCCTGTAGCAGGATAGTGCAAAATTCCAGGAACTCATAGAGAACCTTAGACTAGTAGACATTGAGAATAGAAATGGCACCTACACCTGAACCAACAAAATATCATGTCACCATCAAATAGCAAGTAGTCTTGATCGCTTCCTCATCTCGAAAAATCTCCTCTTGGAAGGCCACCTAGTAGATTCCAACATCCTCTCGAAGGAAGGTTCATACCAATGGCCGGTTCATCTCTGGATTGACACTATTGCCACCCCCAATATTAAACCCTTCACATTTGAAATTTTTTGGCTCTCCCATCCAAATTTCCAGGAGTTAGCCCGTCACTGGTGGAGCACTACGGAAACACATATGGGTACAAAAATGTATTGCTTCCAACATAAACTTAAACATTTTAAACAACAGGTGCGCAAATGGAACAAAGAAGTCTTTGGGAACATTTTCCAGAAGAGGAAAATACTATAAAAAAAACTAGAGAACCTTCAGGGACAATTCATTCAAGAAGGATACACAATCACTCAACAATAGGAGGAGAGTGAAATCAAAAGGCAACTAGAAGAAAGACACAAGCAGGAAGAAATATTGTGGAGAGAGAAATCTCAAGTTCAATGGATCAACAAAGGAGAGAAGAACACCAAATTATTCCACCATTCTATGATCCACATACGCCTTATCAATTGCATCACGAAGATGGATGAATCACAAGGAAACACCTTGTTAAATCATCAGGAAATAATGCACGAGCTGACAGACTTCTACAAGGATCTCCTCTCAGAACCCAAGGTGGACCGCACCTGAACAATAGAGTGGGTGACCCAAAATATTCCAACTATAATCACCCAGGAACATAATAAGGCTCTCATGACACCAATAATGCAAGCATAAGTGGATCAGGATATTCATGAGTTACCCACAGGCAAGGCTCAAGGTCCAGATGGTTTCACAACAAACTTCTTCCACTCTTGTTGGCTAATGTTAAGGGAGGAAGTGTGGCAATTGGTGGAGGAATCACACAACTCAGGAAAATTTCTTCTAGCACTAAATTCCACTTTCCTCACCCAAATACCCAAAGAAGAAAGAGTCACAAATCCGAGGAACTTCAGACCCATATCTCTTTACAACATGATCTACAAAATCATTTCCAGGGTCATAGCTCTAAGACTCAAACCAATTCTACCCTTCATCATCTCCAAGGAGAAATCAGGATATGTTGAAGGAAGGTAAATCATGGATAGTGTCATTCTTGTCCATGAAATCATTCACTCGCTCAAAATCACTCGCACTCAAGGTATGCTTCTAAAACTTGACCTTTCAAAAGATTTTGACAAATTGAGATGGAAATACATGAAAGCGCTCCTATCGGCTTTCGGTTTCAACAAGGATTGGGTCTCCTGGATAATGAACCTCATATCCTCAACCTTTTTCTCAATCCTCATCAACGACGTCCCATCTCAACCCTTCTCCCCCTCAAGAGGGATAAGGCAAGGCGACCCTCTCTCCCCTTTTCTCTTTGTTATAATGGCTGAAGGTCTAGGACGCTATATCAATCCCTCAATTCAAAATGGATCCCTCCAAGGCCTCCCCCTTCACAGATTACAACTGGTAGCCTCCCACATCTAATTTTTCGATGAAACACTACTAATGAACACCCCCACCATGCAAGAAGCAATTAAACTAAACTCTATCCTCTCAAATTTTAGCGAAGCCTCTGGCACCACCCTTAATCTGGCCAAATCGTAGCTCTTATTTTTCAATACTCCTGTGGCAATCCAACATCACCTTTCTCAAATTATGAATACCCATGTTTCCACTCTGCCCTCTCAATACCTAGGACTCCCTCTTTCTGACTCAACAACCAGAAACATCTCCTAGGATTTTCTCCTACTCTCCATCACCAACCATCTTAGAAACTAGATCTTTCACTCCCTCAACCTTCCAGCCAGAATCATTCTTCTAAAGTCAGTTTTCCAAGCCATCCCAACTTACCTCTTCTCATCCCTAGCTTCCCCCCAACTAGTCATAAAGAAAATAAGGAATCTGCAAAGAAACTTTCTATAGAATGGACACAAACCAAACAAAAAATGGGCCCTAGTCAGCTGGGACAAAGTCTGCAAGCCCAAATCTTCAAGTGGTCTGGGCCTCCAAGACCTTGGTAAATTAAATAACACCATGGGATCAAGAATTTGGTGGAGATGGCTCAAAACTCCAACAACGATCTGGGCAAAACTATGGAAATGAAAATATGCCCCAATACACACCAAAGTCAAATTATAAGAATGCAGGAGAAAATTCAGGGCTCCAACATTTGGAATGTGGCCTTAAAAAATCGACCACTCATACAGGAACATGCTTTCTGGGAAGTTCGCAATGGATAGAGTGCCTTATTCTGGACAGATTCCTGGCAGCAAATTCCACCTCTACGACTGGAATAAAATATCCAATCCTACGAAAATAATATTCAAGATCTTGCCACTCTCAACGTGGCAGATCCGTGGACAGAAACCCTAAGCAACTCTCCATGGCAAAGCTAGAAATCCACTCATCAGGAACTCCAAGTGGAAATGAACCGTGACTTGCAGCACTGGAAACAAGCTACAACCCAAAGGAGAATCCGGAAAAGAACATACCAAGACATTCTCAGATGGGGATAAACACCTCATGGAAGCTTCACTCTCAAGGAGGGATACACTCTTCAGGAGAACTTCCATAACCTTCAGAAATACATCATCTGGACAACAATATGGAAATCAAAACTCTAGCCCAAAATCTCTACTTTCCTCTGGCTTCTACTCTAGAACAAGATCTTAACTTAGGACAATCTCCAAAGACAAGGTTTCATTGGCCCCTCGATCTGCCATATCTTCCTTCTCCGGGAATAAACCATGGAGAACCTCCTAAATAAATTTCTACTCAGTGAGAACATATGGAACCAGGCTACTCAGTTCATGAGAAGAACCAAACGAGTTAAAAATAACATCATAAGCACCATCAGGGACTGGGGCTTCAGTTCCTTCAAAATTCCTATCCTGAACAGAGCCTGGCAACTCTTGCCAGGCTTCATAGTTTGGAAACTATGGAAAGAGAGGAACATAAGAATCTTTCATTCCTAGCCATCTCCTCTCACCCTCCTCTAGAATACAATCCTCCTGTATCTCTAGGAAACTCTTCATCTACAACCATGGACCAAGGAAGACTTCGCCACTGACTTAGGTGAGATCTTTCTCCTCAAATCTCAGGGCTTCTCATTTTCACACTCCACCCCTCCTCAACAGCCCCCTCTAATTTCAAAATCCCTCAGTCCCTCTAAATGGCTCCCCTCCCCCCCCCACCAGGATTCCATAAGGTCAACTTTGATGGTGCATCAAAAGGAAATCCAGGACACTCAGGCTATGGAGCAGTCATAAGAAACATCTTGGGCCAAATTCAAAGCCTCATTTAAAAAAACTCAGATGCGACACCAACAATTCAACATAAATTTGGGGTCTCGTCAATGGAGTGAAAATGGTTCTAGATCAAAATCTCACCTATATGATCATTGAAGGAGACTCCAAAATCATAATAGACTTGGAAAAAAAAATCCTAAATGGCAGAGATCTAGTGAAAATCACTCCCAGCTGGCGTATCCTTGAACCTCTTCACAGCTTCCAGGCTCTTCTCAGACCTTCTCTAACTCTAACCCCTTCACACATTCGACGAAGTGAAAACAAAGTTGCGGACATAATGGCCAATGCAGGGGTTGACTCGATGCAACAGATCATTCTCCACGATTCTAGGTAGTCCCAAAGCTCACCCCTTTGGCTCCAATGTGAGGATATTTCCCAAATGGATGGCCCCAATCCAGACGGGGTGTCACCTTTGTCTACTTAGAATTTCTTCAATGTCAGAAATGATTAGAAGCTCAGGAGAGAGGGCAACCATAAGTGTCAGAGTAGAAGATCATCAATCAATAGATGATTTTGGGACCTCGACAATAGGGAGTTAGGAGCACGAAGGATGTTGCTTCCCAAAGTCGTGAAAAGCAAGAGTGGATATGGACCATTGGTGATAAAGGAGATCTGGACCATCGATCTAGTCCCATTGATATAATGCAAGATAATTTCAGGAACTCGACTATCAGGAGTCTGAAGCATGAAGGAAGATATTTTCCAAAGTCGTGAAATCGGGAAAAGAGAGAATAGATCTGGACCCATTGGTACTAGAAGATATCTGGACCATCGATCTGCTCCCATTGATTTGATGCGAGAAAATGTTGGGAACTCGACTATCGGGAGTCCTAAGTATGAAGGAAAATATTTTCCAAAGTCGTGAAATTGCAAAAAGAGAGAACAGATCTGGATCATCGATATGGTCCCATTCATCTTATGCGAGAAAATTTTGAGAACTCGGCTATTGGGAGTCTGAAGCAAGAAGGAAGCTACTGTCCAAAGTCGCAAAATTGCAAAATGCGAAAGCGCAAAAAGTGAGAAAAGATCTATACTGTTGGAGCTCGAGGAGATCTGGACCATTGATCTGGTCACATTAATCTGATGCAAGAAGACTTCGGGAACTCAACTATCAGTAGTCCACAACATGGAGAGAGTTGTCTGCCCAAGTCACGAAACGCGAAATCACGAAATGCGAGAGAATTTGGACCGTCGTTATGGTCCCGAAGGACTCACTAATGGAATTTTTGTGTAAGCAGATAGGTTGCAGGTCTTTTTTGTAAGCTTTCAGTTGGAATTAATATAAGGATCCACTTTTTATTCACAAAAAATAAATTAGATGATGTTAGATATCGAATATAAATGTGTATTTTAGATGTTGTTTATGTTAGTTATAAGATGGTTATCATCATCATGTTTATTTTAATAAATTACAAAGTTCAATATGGTTGAAACTATAATTATAAAATTGAAACTATAATTGCATAGATAGTTCATTATACATATTCATTCTAACTATTTTTTTTCCAGAAAACAAATTACATATGAATAAATATTATTTTCCATTGTACTAATTACTCTTTCTTAATAGACTCTTCTACACTAAAGATTGTTATTATAAAAAAGTTATTATGTCAAATGATAAATACTCTATTGTCTTTAAAATGTGATGGATGCAAAGCTTCCTATTGTTATTTTTGTCATTATTTCGTAAGTTGATTGCTATCAAAATTTAAAATATTACTTCATTAATTGTGGTTTTACTCAACATTGGGGGCATAATTTTATAAATATTTTCAAAATAAATAATAAAAGTATGTAAACTAACAAACACTACTTTAGTTAAAAACCAAATTATCACAAAATCATGTTATAAAATTATTTTTTTAATTATAAACCACATTTTTTGTTAATCTTACTTTTAAATATACAAAATAAATGAACATAAACTCTTTTTTGTAATCATCGTGTTAACATATCCTCAAAAATGTTTTACTATTAAACATGCATATCAACCATATCATACATATAATTATATCAACATAAAAAGTAGAATTTCATATCCCATTAAAAGTTCAACTGGACATTTAACATTTTTGAGGATTTCACAATTGGAAATACTTAAAGAAGATGCAACATTTTTAAATATATGCAACGACATATAAATATGTTCAAATAAAAATTATTCCATGCAATCACAAATAATTTGAAATACAAACACATTATGCATCAAACTTATTGTTAACCAACTAAAACTGTTCAAATATTTTTTATAATTAACTTAACATTTCCTCTATCAGAAGATGAATAAAAAACAATATAATTAGAGAAATAAATAATATAACAAAAAGATACAACAACAGTATTAAAGTTAAAATAAAACATGTACATATCGTTCTCTATTGTCATCACCCTCATTATCTTCGTCGCTTGGCATGATAACACTGTTGTTCTCAAAAATATGTTTTGATCTAGGGTCGTTTCTTAATACAAACCACCAATCCCTATCCAACACATATGGGTAAAAAAACAATTGGTTTCAGTGTTTTGGGAAAACATAAGGCTCCTTAGCTTCATCCCATATCTTTTTAGAGTTGATACATATCATCCCACTATCACGATATTCCTTTACATTATTTCGATCAAAGGTGTCCCACCACTTGCACCTAAAAATAACACAATGAAAAGAAGAGAAGTCCACTCGAATGATCTCTTGTATCTTTCTAACGTAACCTAACTTCCCCTGTATGGTGTTTTTATCATGGTAGCTAGCACAACTAGATTGGTCAAACTCAACTTCCATTCCATAGTCATGTGTCCATCATCGACATCCTCTGTGAGAAAATGATGCCCATATGCCCACATAGATGGGAACAAATGCACCTATAAAAAAATGAACAAATCACAGTGTCAATGTGTGTCTAATAACCCGACCATTAAAATATAAAATAATATAGATGTACTTACAATTCAAATGTGCATTTCAAAGTTAAAAATTATGTATATAAAAATATTATTACCGTGTTGCTGCAATCAATCCATATGTTTAGAGCATCCTCTTCTTCACGCGGGTAACGACCTGATGCACCATATTTCTCTCTAGCTTGGTTAACAACCCAACTATTAGGGAATATCATTGGAATATTTTATTTTAAATGATAAGAATAAGGCATGTTTCTACCATTCAACCATCTGAATTCTTTCCAGTCACTTTTCCATTTCTTCCTCTTTTGTTTGAACAATGCGACCCGCTATTGTGTTGCCTATGAATTGTAAAGAATGAATTTATTGATGGCATTGATTTTTGAATTCGTTGATGTATTCATGAAATAAAACCAACATATAGTACGTATGAGATCATGAAAATATACATTATGAAGTTCATTCTGAATAGTTACTGTGTAGAAAGTTGACAAATGATAAGTCACTTACTATTTATCAAGCGCATTTTTCCATTCATTTTGAGAATCTCCCCTTCTCTTTTGTCTTCATCCCTTTCTTCGTCCCAAATCACTGCACCTGGTGTGTTGTCGATCTGCTTTATGTAATCACTATCATAATATAAAGACTCATATGATATGTACCCCTCTTCCATAGACCCCACATGTTTTTCCCTTTGACGAAAAAAACCTTTGAATTTATTCATGTACCTCCTAGAAAAAATCCAACAAAAGGAGACCACCCCGACTAATTCAACCTCATCTACTAAGTGAATTAAAGGATGAACCTGGAAGTCCATGAAACTTGACGGTAGTTCCTTTTCAAACATATAAACAATCCCAACTATCTCTTGATGCCACCATGGAATGTTATTCATATGAATCTCCTTTGATGTGATACAACACACAAATGTAGATAATTTAGATATGGAACACCTTAGGTCATGGGGGAATTCATGGTTCACACACCCATGCATGAGCAAAGGATAATGACACTACAAAGTAAACACATAATTTTTTTTTTGTTATCCTATGGCATAAAAATAAAAATTACAAATAACAAAATCATATTTTTGACATATGTCATACCTTTAGAAGGTTCAAATGGTCATGTGATTTCAACCATGACATATGTTATTGACACATAGTGAAGCAATGTCATAGGGAAGACCCATATAAAGAAGGAACATTCACACCCAATATAACTTCCTTTACCAAAGAAAGATATCCTTTGTTCAAAATCCATGGGACATCACCTTCTTTGAAAGACAAAGAGGGACCATCCTCTCCTCTACTTTCTTTTCTTGGGAAATTTTTATTTTTATCTTTTGAAGAAATAAGATCTCCCCTCATAGCGATTGTGTCGCTTTATTTCGATGATATCTTCCTCCATAAAGAAGATGAAACATTTTTAAATATATTCATGGGATATAGTAAGTGGGAAATATTAAGATGCTCCCAATAGAGGATCTCATAAAAGATAGATTTCCTTTTCATCCCAATGGGTAATTTCTCAACATAGGTGTCGAATAATTCAGGATCACCGAACATAGGAACCCTATTTTAATTGAATATTTATGTAATATCCTTCTCCTTCTCTCTCTCATATGGTCTAATTCATTATGTTGGGTCATTATTGCAGGCCTTTGGGTTCTCTCTGGTTTACCATTGAAAGAGGATGATGCTCTTCTATAAGGGTGTTCTTCTAGTAGGAATACCCTCGAGCAGTCATACACTGGATTTTGTAGGTGGTTGGACCACCTAGCCTTCAGAGAAGGTCCACAACATTTACATCCATGATAGACTTTAGTTACAAGACCTGCAAAATTATTGTATACATAACATGTTAGCGTTTAAGAATAGAATTTCAATCACAGCTAATTAAATATGTAAATAAATATTGTTACGTATATAAATAAATAAATAAACATGTTAATTACCAAAGAAAAATCCTAATCTTGGATAATCATGTGTAGTGTAAAAACATATGCCATACAATGTAAAACTCCTCTCTGTTGTGATGGGTCTTGATACATCATATACATGTATCCCTTTCCATAATTCCTTCAATTCATCTACCAATGGTTGTAGGTAGACATCCATATTATTCACTTGTCTTCTACCGGGGACTGTAAGAGCAAACATAAGATGTTCATTCTTCACGGAAAACCATGGGGGGGTATTTTTATTGCTCACTACTACAAGACAAACATAATAGTTGGTGTTTTGGAGAGAATATGGGTTCACTCCATCCATTGCTATGCTGAGTCATAGACTTTGTACTTCATCCTTGAATTTTTTTGGCCATGTATTCTCTATATGATTCATGGCTATTGAATCTGTTGGTATTTTCATAACTCCTGACTCACTTATGTGCGAGAAATGCCATCCTTGCAACATAGATAATTCTTTTCAATGAAAGAGCCTTTGAATCCTTGGGATTATAGGCATGTTCCGCAATATCTTATGAGGAGGACCATGCAATTTACCATTTTTATTTGATTTATGGTACATGCCATGCCCACATTTCAGACATATCTCTTTGTCTTCATATTCTCCTCTATATAGAATAAAATCATTTGGACATGCATGATATGATATATACTCAACACCCAACATTTTCAACAACTTCTTTTCCTCTTCGCAGCTACCGAGAAAAACATTATCACTAGGAAGAACCATATCTTCGAATATCCTGCAGTTAGTGGGAAATAGAAATGTACAAGGTCATTTAACGTTTATAAAATCAACCATTTCTAATGTTGAACGTGTGACAAGATTTCTCAAAATTAATATAAGGCACTTGTTGGTCAATTACCTCGATATTTTTTAGAAACATGTGTTTGAAATTCCAAACTTTTCTTTCATGTTGTACAATAACATTTTTGTCCCAAGTTGGGTAGAATTTGACTGGGCGCTAGGTCCAAGGAGAGGGGTGGTGGAAATAGATTTTAGGATTTCAAAAATAGTATCATTGATATTAGAATCATCCCCTAGATCATCGCTTTGGAATGTGTTTAACAAAATTGTCTCCATGGAAGTCGTATCTCGTAATTAATCATCCATACCAACCTCTTTTTTATTGTCTCCATTGCAAACTTCTGAAGAACTACTATTGTTGTAGTCATTCCTAATTGGTGAATCTGAACGTAGTGGGAATTGAATAGGTGGTTGATTCAACCATTCTTGGTACGCTTTCTCTCTGATTTTTTCTCTCATTGTAGACTTCTCTTGGGTTGACATTGTTGTGGGGTGCAACGGAAGATGGTAGGTAGGTTTCCCATCATCAGAAGAATCCTAATTTCAAAAGTATTGAACATTAGTACATCGATGATGTTAGTAAGAAAAATGCAATAATTTGCTTGTTCAAATTACATTATACCAAACAATTATTAACATCATCGACCAAGGATTGTGGATGGAAGATGGAATGTCAAAATTGGCAGGGTAAAGCGGCTATCCATTTTCATTTACCAACTGCTTGTGGTATGTTTCTCCTGATAAGACCTTTCGACGGTTTTGAACTGGTACTGGAATATTTTCTACATCTGAACTCAATTCTGAATATGGATCCTATAAATTTGGAAACATTTTTATTAAGATTGACATGGATAAAAAAAATCAATGAGATAATCGAAACATAAATAAAATAAGTTAAACTTATTGAAGATGGATAGGGAGAACTCCGTGATGGACTTTAAGCAATATGGAATGGGATGGAATTTGATGAATTGGTCATTTGATCATATAACAAGTTTTTCTCCCTGCATTTCAGTAAAATTAGCAATAAATTTTCCTGTACATATCTAAAATAAATTTCGAGGACCATACAAAAATCTAAGTTTGAATATAGTTTTGAAACCATTTTTTAAGAATGAGGCAACATAAAATATAAAATGTATACTGAAGTATTGTAAATCATGTGAATTCATCCTTAAAGATAATTTGAGATGAATATATTATTTTATGTGCAAATAAAAGTTCAAACAACTTTAAAATCATGTTGGTGTGATTATAAACCACAAACACACCAATGCACAGATTAACAATAAGCATCGGTGCGTTGAAAAATCAACCACAAAGTGTTTTGATATTTTGTTAATAAAAAACAATTATATGTATCTGATGCGTCAATTAATATGGATGCATTGGTATGTACTGTAATATGGTCGCATCGATGTGTCTTAGATAAACACACCATCGTGGAATTTTTTTTATAAAAAAAAGTGTGATTTTTCTTAAACAATTAAAAAAAGAGCGGGAATCGAATTTCATAAAGTCATTTAAATACTAAAACATTATTCACTATTTCATTATTTTGTAATATTTTGTAGGGGAGAGACTTGTAAGAGAGACATACAGAGGAACACAATGAAGGATCAGAATACTTTGGAACCACAATATTATTCAGAATATGAGAATTTAAAGGGTATGGTGATTCACTCTAAAACCTTTTCATAAAGTTTTTTTAATATTAAGAAGGAATATTTTCATTATCTTGCCAAAATTTACAGGAGATAGATTTGTAAGAGAGACATACCAGGGATCACTGTGGAGAAGAAGAATACTTTGGAACAATAGAAATATTTAGAAAATGAGGATTTGAAGGCTATGGTGATTCACTCAAAACCCTACATTCGGAAAAAAATAAAAAAATAAAAAATAAAAAATAAAAATAAAAATCATACTTACCTTAAACCCTTGTTTTGTTTTTCTTACGTGAATGAAAAATTTCACCCTAGGGTTTAACTCCCTCTATCACTTCAGAATTAGGGCTTTTCGTTTTAGGTATTTTAGATCTAATGGGTTTGTTTTTTTATATATAAGTCTTTGGCATGTGATGCAAAGGAAAAACTTATTACATCGGATCCCAAACGCAGTCGACCCTCTCACTTTTTTATTTTTAATTTTTTAAACAGTTTTCGATTTGACATTTTTTTTTAAAACATTTTCCGATTTTCTGGTGCATCATTTAGACAGAAACACACTGGTGCATTTATGTATAAGGAATGCACTGGTACATTTATGTATAATGAATGCACTGATAAATCCATATTTTTTTTTAATTTAAAAAATATGGTGCATAAAAAAAATATTTCCGATGTTTTCTCATCTAAACAACAAATAAAATGTTGTCACATATTTGTTTTTTAATTTTTAAAATTTTTCTTCTCATCGGTGTGTAATTTTTCTATTGTTTTTTTATATGAATGTTTAATTTTTTTCTATGTTTTTGTTTTCTACTATAGTCGTTGTGATGTCTTCTATATATATATCACACTGTTGTAATTCACAATATTTAAAAAAATAAATTAAACTATTCGATGCGTGTTGTTGTATGGAAATCCCCAGTGCATTTTATGTAATAAACGCACCGATGCTTTGTAAATAAAAAGCACACCGATTACAACGATTTTTTTCCGCTAAAATTATGTGATTTATTTATAAAATATATTTAATAATTTTTGTATTGAATGGTACACAATTTATATTGATAAAAATATGAGTGAGAAGAGTTCAAATAAGAAAAGTTTTGGTCGACACAATGATGACACATCCGGAAAAACAAGAAATTCAGGTTCTCTGTAAATTCTATACAAAATTAATATGGTTGAACTATATGTAAGCTTAACTAATATGTATTTCTTAGTGTGTTTCATGCAGGGCCACAAAATGAAGAAGCCTAATAAGATTATTTCTGATCTAAGTGTTGAAGAGCGTAAAATCAGGTGAATGAAAAAATACTATTCAATATGATTTTTTTTTTAATTTTCATTAATAATATACTTAGGAATATTAGATGACATGTTTTAAACAATCTATTAATTTTCATATGTTTAATTTTCTACAGGCGCCAACAACGAGGGAACACAATGTCAACATAACAAAACAAAATTAATTAATATAGAAGAAGTAAATGATGATGAATTGGTCCTTAGCTCATCTGATTTGGTGTTGGAGATTAATCAAAGGGGGAAAAAATTCCACAGAACTATGAGGGATATAGTGGAATGAATGTATAGATATACTTTCCACTTACAATATAGAAATCAATCCAATGATTCCAAGAACAAGGTTATATTTAAACTACAAGAAGCATTTCCAGAGCAATGGTCAATGGGACTTATCAGAGTTGCAATAGAAAAAACATACAACAACAAAAAATAATCATTCATTTAAACTACAAGAAGCATTTTCAGAGAAATGGTCAATGAGACTTATCAATTTTGCAATAGAAAAACATACAAACAACAAAAAATACCATTCAAAATAGAAAGACCCTCTAAAAGTACTTTTTAATATATATATATATATATATATATATATATATATATATATATATATATATATATATATATATATATATATATATATATTACAATGTATTCATTTATTAATATATCAATTTTGTGATATTTATTTTTCATATATCAATATAAAAATTCTTTATTGTCATGTTATTTTTTCAGGAAAATTATGAAAATCCCAGAGGACCAATGAGCTGATATCTGAAATATGCCAGTAGGAATGTCCAAAAAAGTGTACAAGGAGATGGTCAAAGAATTGGACATAATTGTATAACAGGAGGAGCTATATCAACAACAACGTGCTTCAAATCTGTGTAATCATTGAATTTTTCTATTAGGTACAAATAATTAATTAAACATTAAATATTAATTTTCAAATATTCTCTTATAGAAAAGAAAAGAAAATGAAACTCATTCTACACATAAAACTGGACGACAAGGAAGAAAAGCATTGATAGCAAAGTTTGTGAGTATTTTTTATTTCCTTATAACAACTTAATGTTTTTTTTGTATATTTTAAGTTGTTTTACAACAACCATCCTTGAATGTCTTCAAACAAGTGCTAACATACGAATAAGATCCATCATAAAAAATGAATGACATTGGGGTAATTAAGGGTTGTGAGTATATGTTGTCATATCAAAAATTCATTGTGGAATTTGTAAGTAAAATATATGTTGTTTTACTTCGATTATTTTATAATTAATGAAACAAGAATAATACTTTATATTAAATCTATGATTTACTATGGGGTATAAAACTTGCAGGAAACAAAGCATGGAACTGATCCAACAAAAGAATTGTTGAAACAAGGCATGATATTTGATTTTGAGCATATGTGTATGATTTGTGAGTCAATTATTGCTTTGGAGGTACGTCGATTTTCAGTTTACATTCATGCATATTATTTATTTCAATTTTGATTATTCTCACAAATGTAGATAGAATCATTACAATTTATTTGTATGTTTGTAGATGGAACTTGAAGAAGAAAAAAGAAATTGAGACAATCAACCAAACATTCAGCAAAATAACCCAAGGAATGGAAGTAGCTCGAGCACTAACAATAGTTTCAGTGAAGAATGATGACCAATATATTTGGATATCAATGCAATCTACAATTGTATTTTTTTGAAATAATTTTCTGTGAAAATCAAACATTTTTGTTTAATGTACTGGACATAGTGTCCCAATTGAAAGACAAGGGATTATCAATAATTGTCCCATTTTGTATGACAAAAACCCTCTTATTAATATAATAAAATATGTTTTAATTTATTCTATTATGTTGTCCAATGTCATTGTAAAATGTTACATCGTTGATTACATATATGAATGACTAAATATTATAATGAAGAGAAGAAACATCTGATGATATAACAAATTAATCCAAACATCATATCCAAATTCACTAATCAAAATATAATATATATGTAAATTTTTTGATAAATAATGGAATAAAAAAATAACAATAATTGCATTATCATAGGTCGATGTTTCTCGGTGTATTTTAATTATTAATCTCATCGACGTGTTTAATATTAAAACTCACCAGTGCATTTCATATGAAATTTGCACCGATGCTTTTATGCAATCAATTAGCATTGGTTTCAATATTAATTTAATACCATAAAATTATATTACCATCGGCGCATTAATCTTATACGAAGCACCGATGTGTATGTGTTATTGATACACATCGAAGATATTGTTTTATTGATAAGCATCATGGCTTGTTTGTTACTACGGTGCTTTCGATTTTTAATGCACTGGGGAATTTTTCCTCATAACGCATCGGTGCATAATATTTTATACAACATTGGTTCCTTCTTATTAATAACACACCAATGCATTCCATGCAGAAATCCCTGGTGTTTAATTATTTTTAACTCCCCCGATGCGTTTTAATGTTAAAGCCCTGGTGCTTATAAGACAAATGCCCTAGTGTTTAAATATTGTATTTCCCTAGTGATTTCATATTTTACTACCCCGGTGCTTGACGTTAAGTGTACAACACCGGTGTTGTAGGTGTATGTACACACCGATGCTTGCGCCTTATACAAATGCATCGATTTGTAAACATCCGCTAACACCTCTGACCACCCCGATTTTTTTAGTTATAATACTTATGATACTGAAGTGATTTCCTATGAATGTATGACCACTTCTTGTCACTTATTCATATGTTTAATGATGTATAGAGGGTACCTCCATGAATTTAAATGTATGAATATGTTTACTATTTGATACATGATTTAATGATTTTCTACATATGTTGGAACTGTTGAATTCTTAATTTCTCAACACGTTATTCTTTTCATATATTGTGAGACCCATCTTAACAATCCCTCACATGTTTATCATGTATTTATTTTAATTCTCCATTTCCTTCACTCTTTAAATCAAATTGTCTGAAACACTCATGGAAAAATGCCTCTTGAGGTTGAAAGTTTTGATGTCTAGACTTAGACTGTTTGAAGACTGAGAGTTATTTAAGAGACAAAGAAAAATGACTTAAGAGAGAGAGAGAAAAACTTGCCCAAAATTTTTCATATGATAACCTACTGCAAGAATAACGTTAAGATTCACTGTGAGTCTTATCTCCCAGGGCGTCTCTACATCATTCCATTGTGATGCAGCCCCCCTACTCTCCTTTGGGATACATGCCCTCCTAGTTAAGGATCTTCGATTTTGCGAGCTAGATAGGCTCTCTGAAACCTTGATGGTCTCACTTTGTAATTGAACATAGGCTCTTTCGGCCTTTTGGTGTAGGTTCTATGGCACTCACAACCTCTCCCTCCGTGCTGCTAAACTATCGTGTTTCAGGCACTAGTCCCTTTTCCACTAGCCCCTTCCTGGATGTGACATTGGGATATGACCTCACATAAACACGTTATTGTGGGATGACCAAAAGTGGTTTGGGATCAACTTTCTTTTTTCCCCGCAATTCACCACCAGTAGCCACACATCCCTTTGGCGATACCGTGGTTTTAATTATGGCCCGCTCTCAAATTTTTAAACCTCGAGCACTTTTTGTCCCCACAATTGAGTGTGACCATTGATCTTGCAATCTCAGGTGAGGCCTCTCATCAATGACTCAGATATTCCCCTTTAAAATCAATGGATCAGATCTACCCCTTTCAAATAAACAGTCGTGATTTTCTTCGTGATTCAGGTTTTGGAGTTCTCAACTCTCAAACCTTACTTTCTCTGCAATGATAGATCTCATGTCAGTGTCCTCCTCAATCGACGTTTCTAACCATTTCAATATTTTGGACTTCGGAAAAATCAAATTTCCACTTCCAATTCCCCCCGAAGTGTGTAAATTTCAATCACGTGTCCTCTTTGATCGGATGACTGAGATTTACTTCCAGTCTTTACCCAGAGTCCATGGATTTTCACTGCGTGTCCCCCTTAATATGACAGCTATGATTTACTTCGGGTCTTTACCCAGATTCCACATATCTATGTTGTGTGTCCTCTAGATCTGACGGTCCAGATTCACTTCGGACTTCGGGTTTCAGAAGTTTCAATTCTCAGCTGAAACCCAAATTCATTTATCTGAAGCTCGCGATCTGTCACCACATGTCCCTCTGGATCTGACGGTCCATATTCACTTTGGACTTTAGGTTTCAAGAGTTTCAACTCTCAACTGAAACTCTCAAAGTGATTTTCCCGGAGCCTCTGATCTGCTGACACGTATCTCCTAGCGATCAACAGTCAGGATCTACTTCATCTATTTCACCTCCTCCTCGTCTATAAACTTTTGGAGTCATGGATCTTACACCACCTATCCCTCTTGATGATGGACGATCCCAAATCAATTCGGGACTTCAACAGTCTGTTCTCCTCTGTGCTGCAAAAGACTTAAATCTCATGCACCTTACCCAGATCCAATGATATGGAATGATCCTGCTCCCTCATAGACGAATCTTAACTGATGATTCCCGAAACCTTCAAATATTTACTCCTCCGAAGATTTATCCTCGCTATCTCTTCTGAGCTTGATCCCCTTGAGGATTTTGATCTCCCACGCACTCCTTGCATTCCTAGGATCTCGACAAACTCAAATTGAAGGATTTATTTGAAATAAATTCTTCCCTCACTCCTTTCGCTCCTCTATTCTGGTTCTTAGACACTTAGTCACTCATTGATGTTGTGCACTCCTTGCACTTGGTCTAATTTCTTGGTTTTCCTTTTGAACTCTTCTGAGTCAATCTAAGAATATGTCGACACACTCCTTGTGTATGATATGCACACCTTGCATATGAGTTTCAGAAGAGAAACAATTGAAACTTATCCAATTTCATCACAAATTAATATGATCAATTCTAAAAAACATACATAAATGAAAATGAACTAAAACACATACAAAATGAATCATTCATTCAATCACTCATCAAAATGAACACTGTCCAAGGAATTTGGAACAATTATGTCTACTCTATTCATTCATGAAATAAAATTACATAGTGTTACAGTTCTTCACTACATATTTCTTCTACTCTCTGTTACTCTCTTCTACTCTATTCTATTGATCTCCCCTTCAATACAACAACAAAACAAAAACTATATAAGGAGTGGCTCCTCGAGCTCTTCTCTGTCATGTATGTAACTTATCCCATCAGGTTCTAGTGGTTACCTACTTTGTCCTATTACAATAACTATCATTTATTACTCGATAAGGGCTCCCACTCCCTATATGAAACTCCTTATAGTCGTATAAGACTTTTACAAGCAAGATATATTTAAAAACGTTGTTTCCAAAATATCTCAGCAACTCGTTCTATTTTTGAGTTAAATGTTGATTTGAAATTTTGTCATGCCGAGATGTCATATATTTTCTTCCACACTTATGTCTTTGACTTTGAAGGCGATGCTCCTGCATCACATTGACAACCTGGAACATCTCGAGGAATAACACAAATATTATGTATAGCCCTTGGTTGATTTTTTATTTGGTTTGACAGTTATTCTAGAATTAGGCACGTCTCGAGGGGTGGTCGATTTTTTATTTGGTTTGAAAAATAGTTTAAAATTAGGCACCTCCTAAAGGATATTTGATAGTTTATTCAATAGACATTCATACATTAAAACTAAATAAGTAATATGTTTTCTCCTGCAATGCCTCCTCGATGCCCATCCAATAATTTACTTAATAAAATCGAGGAAAAATAGTCCAGGATAATATCTCTTTGAAGATATTGGAGTAAAATACTCAAAACATTATGACAACTAGAGTGATGACCAATACATGAGAATAGTAATTCTTTCTATATGTTTACACTACTGTACAAATCTAAAAACTTCGCAGCTAAGCTAATGATTCTCGCTTCATAATTTGATATGTAACTTTATTTTCATTTTTTATATTTTAGGTTATGAAATTTAAGAACATGTAGTTTTCACTCTGCACCTTTGCATAGGCATATCCCCACACATGTATACTCCCAGGTATAATAAATTTATTTTAATATTCATTTTAAGATTACAATAAATATATTCTAGTATAGGTAAAATAAAAGGTTTAAAATTGGTTATTTTTCATTTATATTTAGAATAGTTAGATGTATTTATGAAATAATATAATAATTTGTATGAAAAAATAATTTAATTATAAAACAAATTAAAAAAAAAAACATATATATTAAATATATAACTTAATAATATGCAATTTTATTGATGCTATCAATTTTATCAACCGTTACTTAATAATATCATTGTTATCGATTCTATAAAAATTAGCAATAAAAATGAAAACATATAGTTGGCATAGAGATAGCTTCTACACCTCCGCATAGGTATATCCTCCAGACATGTATGTCAGTTAGGATGAGCAAAGATGCAAGAATACAATCCCTATAAATATGTACCATGGCTCCTTGGGATTTTCATTGGAAAGTGTACAATTTCAGTTGCTTATGGAGAAATCCTTGTAGGCATATCAAACATAATCCTTGAATGAATTTTATGTTATGGAAAATCTAGGCATGCTCCTTTACTTTGAATGGATAAGCTATATGTGGATTATTTTTTAATGGTCTTTCATTTTATACCAAAAACTACATAACCTTAATAATAATTTAAAATGACTCAATGTGATCAAGCCATGTAATTATTCTATAAATCCCCTGGTTGATTTTTTATTTGGTTTGACACTTAGTTTAAAATTATGGATGTCTCGAGGGATATTCGATAGTTTGTTTGAAACTTAGTTTAAAATTAGGGA
Source organism: Picea sitchensis (assembly GCA_010110895.2). Lineage (NCBI taxonomy): Eukaryota > Viridiplantae > Streptophyta > Pinopsida > Pinales > Pinaceae > Picea > Picea sitchensis. The sequence goes on along the minus strand of SNQJ01S0100026.1, from coordinate 6,165 downwards.
CATTTCGAGGGATATTTGAAAATTTGTTTGAAAGATGTGCATAGATTAAAGAGAAATAAGTGATAGGATTGTTCTTGCAATGCCACCTCCATGCCCATCTAGGAATTTACTTAATCAAATCGAAGAAAAAATAGTCCAGGATAATATGTCTTTGAAGATGTTGGAGTAAGATAGTAAAAATATTATGACAACCAGAACAATAACCAATACATCAAAATAATAATTCTTTATATCCGCCTACACTAATGTACAAATATAACACTTAGTAGCTAAGCTAAGGATGCTTACTTCATAATTTTATATGTAACTTTATTTTCATTTATTATATTTTAGGTTATGAAATTTAAGAATATGTAGTCCACATTGTGCAACTATGCGCAACTATGCACAACTATAGGCATGCAAAAGAACTAATAAAATATGAAGAAAATGTGGATATATTTCGCACCCCCTCATAGGTATATCCCCCACAAAACAACACTTAGTCTAATATTTATCAATGTTATCAATGCATACCCAAGAAGGAATTTACTTAATCAAATCAAAGAAAAACTAGTCCAGGATAATATGTCTTTGAAGATGTTGGAGTAAGATAGTAAGAAACCTATGACAACCGAAACGATAACCAATACATCATAATAATAATTCTTTGTATCTTCCTAATGATTCTTGCTTCATAATTTGATATGTAACTTTATTTTCATTTATTAGATTTTAGGTTCTGAAATTTAAGAACAGATAGTCCACACTCTGCACCTCCATAACTCCACACACATGTAGGCCTATGAAAGAACTAATAAACTCTGAAGACAATGTGCATAGCTTCCGCACCTTCACATAGGTATATTTCTCGTACAACAACACTTAGTCTAATAGTTATCAATATTATCAATGCATAGCAATATTCTATTATTGATGACATTGAAAACAATTTGAATTGTTGAGTTGCGGGAATGCATTTTCCTATTTATATTAAATTTTAATAAATTTAACTTAATATTAAAGAAAATTTGATTAATTTAAGAATGCCAAAGAATTTCCAACAGACCAAATATCCATTGTGCGATGGAAAAACAAATTGCACAAAGCACCAAAGACATAGCTATGTGATGTGCACAATCATGGATGCAAAACTATTCGAAATCGTAGTTGCAAAAGTGTTGCCATGCGGGATGCTAACTTGTACTAGTTCCTCGTAGAAGGATTAAAAACACAACAACTTAACTACACTAAGTATAAGTGTGCAGGCTACACAAGGATCAAAATAGTATGACCAAATGCTTTCTCTAATATTAGTCCTTGCTTTTGGTCCTCCACAACTATGGCTATACTTGGTCTACTTAGCACTATCTATGTCTGAGCCCTATGTATATTCAAAATAGACTAAAAAATGCCTTCTCTTTCCTTCTAAGTCATAGCAATTGAATTTACTATAAATCGGTGATATATATTGCAAATTACTTGGTCAAAACTCCGCACCTCCACACATGTATAGGATGAAAAAAGGACTAATAAACTATGAAGACAATGTGCATAGCTTCCACACCTCCACACATGTATATCCCTCACACAAAAATACTTAGTATAATAGTTATCAATGTTATCAATGCAGACCAAATTTCCACTTTGTGACACAAAAATAAACTGTACAAAGAACAAAAGACAAAGCTATGTGATGTGCACAATCAAGGATGTAGAACTATTCGAAATCCCATCTGCAAAAGTGTCTCCATGCGGGATGTTGACCTGTATCGGTTCCTCATAGAAGGATAGAAAACACAACATCTTAACTACAGTAAGTATAAGTGTGTAGGTTTCACAAGGATTCAACATAGACTAACCAAATTCTTGCTCTATTATCAGTCCCTGTGCTGGTCCTTCCTAGCTATGAAGTCTAGATAGCTACACTTGGTCTACTTAGCACTGTGTATCTCTAATCCATGTGAATATTCAAAATAGACTGAAATAAATCCTTATATTTCCTTCTAAATCATAGCAAATGAATTTACTATAAATCAATGATCTATTTTGCAAATTACTTTTCTCATCACAATCAACCATGCAGAACCATGTGAAACGTGGAAATGAGAAAGTATAGCAATGTGCGAGGAAAATGTGTTCCATTTCTCCACACAAAGCCTAAATATAGACAAACCCATGAAGAATGAGAATAGATACATGAAAATGATAAAACAAAAGCAATATGAAACATCCATAGAAGCATTCGAACAATGCATTCCTTGCATTAGGATATAAAATAATTTTTGTGATTGCTTTGGGAAAAAAAAAAAAAAATCGCTTCAAATTATCCTCACAAGAATTGAAAACTTACCCAATGTTCATTATCCCATGGAAAAACGTTGTACAAACAAAATAAAATACAACCATGTTGGATGCCAACAAATTTTCAAAGCAAATCCTAACTCACTTAAATTGCATTCGATAAAAAGAAAAAAAACATAGCTAGCCATTTTGACTAGCACCATAACAGAGCTAATTGAACTACATCTGAAGGTCTTTCCCTGTACACCTTTCACTTTTTTCTGCCTACACCTATAGGCATAGGAATAGGATCCAGTAAAATACTAGAACAAACTCCAACAAAAAAAAAACACTTTCACTATGCATGAAGCATATACTATTAGACAACAAGAACACGACCTAATTACACCTACATAACAAACATAACTGAATATTCATATCTGAAAATGAAAAATAAGAACCAATTTTTAATATTCTTTTCCATATATCATATAATGCACAATATTTCTTACCCTCTGACATATATTTGCAGAATCCCAACACCACAACTCATGCATTTCTCAACAAACAACACTTGAACATTGTCAACACCTTCGTCTTTCAAAATTCCTTTTTTTACTCTCAATATTTAATTGTTTCCCACACTCACACTTTTATGTAATAAACCATGGCCCGCTTAAATCGCCTCTACAAAGAAAAAAAAAACCAACAATCATCCATTTCTACCAGCAATAGAGCATAACTAACTGCACCACACAAGATAACAATTAGTTTCTAATCTTCCTAGCAATATAACATGCAGTGCACACGATTTCTTACCCTATGACATAGATTTACAAAAGTCCAACACCAAAATTCCTACAACTCGCAACACACAACACATCGTTTTCTCATGTCAACCTTTAATTATATTCGGCCTACAGTCTCTCAACAACAAATTGGTACATGTATATCCCTCACACAACAAAACTTAGTCTAATAATTATCAATGTTATCAATGCATACCAATATTATATTATTGATAACATTGATAACTATTTGAATTGTGGAGTTGCATGAATGTATTTTCCTATTTATATTCAATTCTGATAAACTTAACTTAATATTAAAGGAAAAATAGTTAATTTAAGAACTCCAAAGAATTGTCAATAGACCAAATGTCCACTACGCGATGCAAAAAATGATCCAAATTTATGAGAGAAACGAAAGGAATAACATACCAAATATAATAACATAGAGATACAGATAACAACTACACATATCTAGTGAACAATAACTTCTATTGAATAAATAAAATAGGTTGAAATTGTAAAACTGCAGAACTGAAAACAACTTGCTCGAATGGTGGTAGTTATATCTGAGAAGAGATGTGGCTTTTATGCACATATATCTAAGAAGAATGATTACAATGAGGCTCTAGAGGATTTTTTAAAATTACTCATGAATTCCAAAAAACCTAACCCTAGGAGATGAAACACCAAAATTTATGTGGGCCCCAATGGGTAAGTTGGTACCTCAACTTCCTGGGGTCATAATGTTTTCATATGACCTTTGTTTTAGGTGTGTGATATCCCATTGGAAAGGTATTTTCGAGAACTACACATTATTCTATCAAAATTGACTATGTCTATAGTTTGATTGTGGCAAGAAAAAAAAAATTGTTTAGGTCTCTAAAACATCCCTAGAAGTACATAAATGTGTACTGACATAAAAACTTCCAAAATAAGCGAGTTGGATTAGGTGGGTGGCCACCAATCTCCACCTGGAAGTTGTGTAGGGATTCAAACAACACCAAAAATGTAGAACCTACAATTACAAAGAATTACAGAAGACTGTGTTGAACTAAAAATTGTCAAGAGGAGCGAGTTGGAATAGGTGGGTGGCCAAAAATATCCACCTGGATCAGTGCTCTCCCCTTAGGAATCAATTATATCCATTTCATTGAGTGCCCCCATCAGGTGAGGAAAATTATGTTGAATTTGACCTCGAGTGAGCGACTTTCCTTGGTGTAGGAGTTTCCCTGCCTTGACAACCTGATAAAGATAGATCCTCTACTGGTGGGTGCCCTTGACCTGTGTGTCCATTATCTTATCAATGGATGCATATTCCATGCAGTCAAGGTTGAGCTCGGTTGGTGTCAATTGTTATGCTATATCAGAGGTGTCTAGTAATGGTGGAAAATATGGTTGAAGGAGGTCCGCATTGAACAATGGGTGTAAGAAAAGGAAGGGTGGAGAGTTGAGATCAAAATCATTTCTACTCACAACCTTGGTGATAGTGTAAGGCCCATAGATAAGTGGGAAGAGCTTCCGATGGGGCCCTGTAAAGTTCTCTTTCTATAAATGTAACCAGACCTTTTCTCCCACCTGAAACTGGTGTCGTACTCGATGTTGATCATGACGCTGCTTATACTCATCATTGGATTTTTGGAAAATCTCATGGACCTTTTGGTGGATGTGCTGAATCCTCTCAATGAATTTGGTGTATTTTTTTACCTTAGACTGAACATGGGAAGTTCTCACCTATGTAGTTGCAAGAGGTAGTGTAAAATCAATGGGACCCAAGGGTTGGAATCCCAGCCCCACCAGAAATGGGATATGTTCGGTGGAGCTATGGAGAGACCTGTTGTAGCTATGTTGAACATAGAGAAGACTCTCATCCCATGCGCATGTATTCTTAGAGTTGTTATTGTTGGGAAAAACACCCTACGGACTAGCAAATTAGGGTCAGACTTTGCATGCAGATTTGACCGAATAGAAACTACTTTTTTACCTACATCCCAAGATTTAAATCCCTTTTTATCAATAAATGCATGGAAAAGGACCACCTACCTTATTACCGGCGTTCGATGTCGATCCTCCATTGTGCCTGACTACTTGTTCGCAGTTCTCCTTCCAAAGATGACATGCACTCAAGACAAACAACAACTATGCATGCATGCTACTTCTATACTCAAGGGTTAGAAATCAAGCATAAACTAATCAAACCATAGACAGTTCATGAATTGGGATGGGAAAAACATTATCTTTATTATTTAAAGTGAGTCAACTTACAAAAGCTGAGACCGGCCACCGCTCCTTGAACCTGATCCTGGGCTCCTCTTCTTCTGTCCTTCAACTGCTTTGCGTTAAATCTCCTTTGGCATGAGGAAAGGCTAAAGGGTTGGGACAATGGAATATGTAAATGGGTAGAGTTTCTTCGCTATATTTTTTCCTCCTCCAAATGGTACCCCTACCCCTTCTTTTATAGGCTAGAAGAAGCTAAAGTTTTGGATGAACCCTCGGCCATGCATGGCTGGGAGTTTCATCTAACTCACCCATAGCTTTTTTTTCCGTCCGCAACTTTCCTTTTTTCATGCTTTTGTAGTTACACATGGGCTGTTGTGAGTCAGCCAGCATGTACACACGTGCAGTAATGAGTTAGGGCGCATGGGCCTTTACACAAGAGGATTTTTAAAGAGTTGTTCAACAGATTTTTGTAAAAGAAGGGATATGAGTTGGCCTGATGCCAGGTAAGCATGTGTGGTGCAATTTAGGGTTATAAAAGATGCCCCCTAATGTGTGAGGTCAGAAGAGCATCTGATGGTCGAAATACATTACCAATCTTTACTGATGTGTCGAACGATTGAGCCCAAGGATCAGGAACCAGGAGGCGTCATCTGCAAAATAACAAATGTCTCACCGAGGCGGGCATACCCATGCTCGGGATAAAATAGAACCATGGATACCAATCAAATACACTATAGATCCATGTCAAATAACTATAAAGAGTATCCACGAATAATACATAGCAGAGATACATCTCGAAATCAGAAAGACATAGAGTATCCATCTTCTAGAAGTTGATTCGGCCTGATGGTTGTACTTCAGAGCTCGAGAAACAACTTCAAAATCTTCCAAAACT
>SNQJ01S0100024.1:55756-74314 GCA_010110895.2 Picea sitchensis | reverse complement strand
TTTTTTAGGGTTTCAGGGTGTTCTATTTGTTTAAATGACATCTAAACTGTAGAATACTATACCATTTAGAGGGACCTCACTTCCATTTGTAATCCATTGGTCACTCAGACCCTTTTGTAAAAGAAAAGAGGAACTCAGTTCACAATTTGTGTAGGCCATTGGTCACTGCAAACTCTTTTTGTAAAAGAAAAGAGAAATTGCCTCTTTAGAAAATTAAATTTCTACGTTTGCTTGATGCTACAAGATTTTAGAAGTGTGCCTCCCTACATGTTAAAAATATATTTTTCTTTGTAACTCAAATTTACATATATTTTTCTGTGTAACTCAAATTTATCCACACTAAATATTAATGGATTAACATGACCCTTTTTCTACATGGATTTATTGTTATAAGTGTTTTCTCTGCTTGCACATAAGCATAATAAACAAGGATGTTGTACTCTCTTTTTTAAGAAAACTGAAAAAAATGTGTATAGCCTCAATTGGAGCATAATACGAATGGTTCATATCCCTAGGTTGGTAGTGTTCAAATCCATCTCTCATACAATCTGTAACACCCAACCCTAGGATTTATAGTTAAAATTAAATAATAAAGTTAAAATTAAATAATAAAAAATTAACCTCATAGCATATGTAAATCTTAATAGTAAATTAAATTGACAGCAATTTCTAGCAATTAAATTCTCATTTTTGACCGATTACTAAAAAATATGAACATTTATAATTTAATTAACAACAACACATAAAACTAGTTAAATACCACTTGAATATGTTTAGCTTTGAGTTGTTGGAACGGTCTGCTACCAAAAACTGAAACTGCTTGAAATTGTTTCCTCCCATCTAGCTAGGAACARAGCCTCTTCGGCTCCCTAGCTCCAAGAAATCAGACTCCCTAGCCCCCGAGCCAAAAATCTCAGCAACAACAGTGCCCTAGTAAAAATCCCCAAAGAAATTTTTTTTCTCCAATCCTCCTCCCTTCTTCTTCCTCTTTATTCCAGTATTTCCCAAAAAAAAGATGCTCTTCCCAATCCCCTCCCCTCTTCCTTATCCTCTTCTCTCAAATCCCCCTCCCTCATTCAATTCCCAACTTTCTTATCCCCCCATTAATTCCCTCACCTACCATTAAATAATAAAATAATAAAAAGATTCAACCTAATTATTTAAATAATTAATCTAAGTTACCATAAATAAATTATAATCATTAATTAATAATGTTGGGATATTACAAAAGTGCCTCATCCGAAACTAAGTCTTCTAGAAACCCCAAGTTTCATGCCAGCTAGAAACCCCAATTTTTTTAAGTGGAAACCCCAAGTTTCCTTGCAAAGTGGCAACCCCAAGTTTCCCTGCGAAGTGGAAACCCAAAGTTTCCTTGTGAAGTGGAAAACCCAAATTTCCAACTCACTATACAATCATTCGCAAATTCATGCAACCGACCACACTGCTTCCTACCCAAAGTTGTGTGTGAGTAATCTATCCACTATATTTGAAGAACGTCTCCTCACAAAATCTGTCTGCAATGCCCAAGCTACCATTGTCGTGTTGCAATGATCATTCTCAGTTATTATGTTGTTGTTGCAACCTCAATCAAAACTTAAAAAATGTCCAAGTGTTGAACTCTTGTGAACCTACTTCTTCGTGAATACTTCAACCAACTCTGTCATATCTCCACACAATGCTAGCCTCAAGTCTTTCACAGTTTGGGCAGCTAGTCCAAGTGTCATGTCCAGTTCTTGAAATGTGCATCTCCATGCTAAGACTTGGTCTTTTTTTTCCATGTCTATGCCACTGCATCAAACTCCAAAGACTAAGGCAAGTGTCCACCCTTTCCCTCAATGCTTCCACATGCAATTTTCGTCAAGGAGATCTTCTACAATGTTTCCCAAATGTTGTTCCTACAAAATTACTAATGTGTCTGTAACCCCGACCCCCTTGTCATGCTATTGTTCTTTCCAAAGTAATGAACTAGTTGAATAGCCAATATAACTGTCACACTCCTTGAGTATGCACACCCGCATGAAAAAAATGGTCACTTTCTTTCTCAATTCGATTCATCCACTCATCAATCTCAATCTCAGACCAAGGAAAGGTCACCCCTCACCTTGATACACTATGAAGTGACTCCAAGCCAAATTTTTCTCGCAACATATTGACTCCACTTCTCACCCCATGGCGTAGTTATCCAATATGTTGAAAATCACAAAATCCATGCCACATCCAATTCTGTGAAGAGTAGCGAAAATCATCATGCATTTTTTCTCCACATGTCCAACCAACTCTACCCTTGCAACTCAAACTGTGATTAAGTCCACAAGTTAGCTTCCTTAGCCAAATTTTCCTCATCCCATTCATCCACATATTTGGATATGTAACATCCCATCTAATCCAAGAGTTGCACGTCCAAACTACCTTTTCCCCATTACCTCACCACCTGACTACTACATTCACCTCTCTCTACCTTGAAATTGTTAGGATTCACCCTCAACCATGCTATCCAAAGAAAGAGAAACACCCATTCCTAAGTAATATTGTCATGCTATAATCTACCTCTCCACACAATTATGAAAATGAAGGAAAGTCCTCAGCTCCTCTATGTAACTCAACATATGTGATGAGTGTTCCCAACACACTCTTCAAACATCCCAATGAATTTTCAAAAGTGATCCAAGTAGAATGAGTCCTAAGGCACCAAAATATATCTAAGGCACCAACACACCAAGGTAACTCATCCATCCTCTCAACCTTGGGATGTTTTCGGCCTCAATTTATGCTCCACAACGAGCCCTCCAATGTGCCTCATCAAAGAGTTAGGTGTCTCCTGAAGTCACTTCCATGACTAGATCCAAATCTCCCAGGTCACCCCAAGCTCTCCCCACACTCTCCCCATGTCAAGGCGTCTCAAACTTCTATGTAACTTCTTTGAAATATGCAATACTTGAGCCACCCTCAAGTTTGTCAGTTTTCACCATGGAAACATATTGCATTAGAATCACCAAGTCATCCAAAATTCTTTCAAAGAACTCAACACAAATCTTAGGAAATGCAAGAACTCAAAACCAACCATACCTTGCTACCTACACATTCCCAAACCACCAACTATTTACACTAATTCACCTCAATCACCTTATGCAGCTATATAAATTTTATAACACTTCTTTTAGAAGGTCCCAAACTCATTCCATCCTTTTGGTTCAAAAATCACCTAAAAATTAACTATTTCAAAAACTTGTGAAACCACCAAATCTTTACACCAACTCACCTCAATCACCTTATGTAACTATACAACTTTTATAACACTTCTTTTACAAGGTCCGAAACTCATTCCATCCATTTGGTTCAAAAATCACCTAAAAATTAACTATTTCAACTCTATGTTCTTCAAAATTCTAGACCATTTTTGCAATCAACTCTACAATGAGTTTTGTAATGAGCTCTACGACATGGTTTATGTGAACGTTCACCCTATCCAAGTGCCTTGGTTCACCCCACGAACTCTTCCCTTGGTATGTACAAAGGTTTACAACTAGAACTTACTTCGTGACTCTATTCACACTCAACCCATCAAGCTAATATCAACCACGCACTGTTCGAAATTCTTGCGATGAAAACTGCCTCTACTCCCCAACTAGGACCGTCCATAGTCTTTGTATGATCTGAATCAGTCCACCATTATGTCCATAGTATTTGCACAATCTATTCGAACTATCCTCATAGTCTGTTTCCTTCAAGGTGCACTTTGATTCCATCTGTCACTGCGGTGATGTGCCCCAGTGCGCTGCCTCACCCAATGACTTGGAACCAACTATCAAAATCATGAAGAACGTTAGTCGGTCAAACAAGCTTTGATACCACATGTCAGGAAGGTGACTATGGTGAAGAGCTCACCAACTATTCACCAAACTTTCTTCAATCTCTTCATCAAACAAGCTTTGATACCACATGCCACGCTGCCACAATCTCATCGAAAATCCAACTCGACTTGGCGCACCTAATCGCCTAGTAAGTCCCCGAGACCCAGGGTCATGTACGTTTCCAAATCGACTTCTTAAATCCAACTGAAAGTACTTCACCTGAAATATGCCTCTTCAGTAAAAGTCTACCCATAATTATGCCTTGAGCTACTTGGGAACTCAAACCTCAACACTTAATTCCTGGCCACCAAGGTACCCACCCAAACAAACACACTTCATTATGTCATTCTTGTTTTCTTTAATATATACAATTATCAAGTTCTATACTTAGTCAATTAGTCAAATATGTAAACCATGATCAAGAAACATATACATATAAAGAGACACAAGTATGGCTAGGCAAGCACCACTAAAAGTGCCTAACACCCATACAAACTTCTTAATATACAAGATGTTACAACAATGTACAATAAAATGCGTACAATACAAGAAGAGAGCATTTGGCTCATACACAAGATACAAGTTTTGCAAAGTCTCATGACTTGCCTCCTTTCTATCTCACATCTTCCTCATAATGTTGTGACTGAGTCTATCTCACTATCGGTCGCAAGAATTCTCTCCATCATGTGCACTTCCCAACTCCAAAACCATATTGTCTTCAAAAATCACCTTAAGAGACTCGCCCCAGCTCTCTCCACATAACCTCCTCAAGGAAACACAATTGCTCCATGAGAGACTTTCTCTCCTCTATGCGTGAATCTTCCTCAAAACACTTGGTCCGGTTCCACTGAGTTTTTCTCCAAGTTGTTGTCCTCATCGTAACTCTCCATATATATATGCGTCTGCCTCACCGAACTGTCACACCCTTTCATGCTCAAATCAACGCATCATTTCCGTCTGCCTCACCGAACTGTCACACCCTTTCATGCTCAAATCAACGCATCATTTCGGTGAAGTTGAGATGACCAACAAACTTTCTTTGTCGTGTGTGTCACTCAAGTCGCGATGCACCCATCCGTCACGTAAGTTCGTTGGGACCACACCCCAACTTGTCCATTGCATGAGTGAACTCCACATCTCCATGCCCTAAATCCTTCGCATGAAAAACGCCCAAGGATGATGTGCCCAAGATGTCTGCAAGGTGGGGGCACCCATTGATCGTAATCCATGGCGATGTGTGCCTCGAGGCACCATGCCCTCCCATTGCAATCCCAAAGTATGGAGAGCCCAACCATTTAAGTCTTGGCTCGCCTCATCAAGTCACGTAGCCAAGTCCGCTCAAGTGCTTGCAACTTAGCCAACTCGTCCCATCACACAAGCGCATTCGTCTGCCCGAGTAGCGTTAACAACCCCAACTTTCACGTCTTGTCTTCGCCTATGCCGGTTAGGAGGAGGTGTCACGTGCCCTCCGCACTGAAGGCCTTACATACCCCGCACCAAAATTCGTTGTCGTCTCGACAACACAGACAAAATGTGTCATCTCCAACCCTATGCCCTTGCCAGAATAGCTGAAATCCTTTGACAAAGAAGGCGACAAAACTTGAAAGTTTGGTTCCGGAAAGAATCTATGCTTGCGAATGGCATTGACTGGAAAGTCACCCTGAGATGAGGGAGTAACCAGTCCGAAATGAATGTCGCTACTTCAATAAAATTTGATGATCGAGTTTCACGTCGGGTGCGTAATCCTCCCTCGCTTGGAAAATGACATGATCGACCCATCACGGGCCCCAGATGAAAGGATGTTTTCTATCATATGTGACAACTCTCCAAGGCGAGCAATATGCACGGCATACCGCTGCGGTCTTTTTAAGACTGTTGTCAGGGAATGCCCGCCTGCTGTGAGTGATTCCGGCCATCTATCTTCCGGCCGCTCCCTCAAACCCCGTTTGCGCCGTAAGAACCTCGTTTGGAGCGTACAGTAGGCTGGTCGATGGAAGTACGTATACATGCACCCGGCTTAGTTTCGAATTTAATTAATGGACGCGCTTCCTTTGAAATATATCTTCTGAGTCTTCGGAGGTGTGAAGGAGGGGTGCGATGATGGAAAGGAGCTTCCTGACGGGAGTGGCTGCTGCCCCGACCTAGCCGCCCGGACTGCGCTCCAAGCGCAGCATCTCTTTCCCACCATTCGCAGACGTGCGTGAACAGCTCGAAGAGCTCTCTGAAGATCCGGGGCATCAACACCCCCAGCCCCAACGCTTCTTGCAAACTGATTCTCTAACTCTGCGGCATAAGGTTCCACCACATCAACGCGTTCAATATATCAACGCGTTGAAGAGGATCAGGAGATCGGTCTTTAGGGTTTGACTGCATAATCCCATTAGCTCTAATTTGTTTCATTTCGTATTTTTGTATGGCCAATATTGAAACTGCCAATTTGGGGATTTGTCTGTCGCTTTCCGGAGTTAGATCTATGATTGTTTGAGATTTATAACTTACAGCAATATCAATATCAAAATGCCAAAACAATGATATATGAATAAAATTGGGATGATTCTAAATATAGATTGAGTGAGGTCCATCCTATTTCTATAATAAGAAATGATTGGGGATTTTACTTGTTTTTTAAATATTTTACTTTAAGCAAATGATTACCACTAACATAACTAACTATATTATTAAAAGTTGTTGATATAAAAGATGTTATATAAGTAGATTCTCATTATTAGTGTTTTTGAAGGGTGAAAAGTAATCTATGTAAACCAATTTTAAAACATATTCTTCTAAAAAAATATTAACCACTTTTAAAAAACATTTTTTCTAAAAAGATATTCACAATATTATGTTTATCACTAGTTTTCACCTTTTTCAAAGTTTAAATCATTTTCTTTTATGACCTTTTTTTTTTAAGAATTTCAAGTTAAAAGGTAACCATAAATCTGTGTACTAGTAATTAAATAAATCTTTGTACTAATAACTGAATAGAAAATTTTCTACTAGTTAAAAGGAAACAATAAATAATAAATGTTTGTAGTAATAATTGAATAAAAAAATCTCTTAAACAAATTTTAGAAGTAAAATAATATTTACAATCTAATGTCAATCTCCATTGAATCGGTGTTAGTATAAACAACTAAACTAATATATTTAAAGTGGAATCAATGTTAAAATCAATCACTAAACTATTTATTTTAAATGAAATGTTAAAATAAGGTAATGTCAATCTCCATTGAATTTGTATTAATATCAACAACTAAACTAATTTATTTAACACCCGAATCAATGTTACGATCAATCACCAAACTAAGCAATATGAAGCAAGACAATCACAGATAGAATTGTGCACATCCATGTAATGAAGAAGAAAATGAGATCAACACAGGCAAAGGAAGTGTGCACATCCATGTAATGAAGAAGAAAATGAGATCAACACAGGCAAAGGAAGTGTTGAGATTTTATGTAATTTCAGAAGTTATTTTTAAGTATTAATGTTTCAACATCGGGCTGACATTCTCTCGGGATTGGTCATGGTAATTTGACCAATGGATAATGACCATCAGATAGCCTTCTAAGGACATAAGACTCAAAGTGCATGGCTAGAAGGACTGAAATTCTTCCTATGGTACATATGACAACCTGGTCACGAAGAATGGTCCTTCTAGTCACATAACACGTTGTTGAGTACGTCACAAGTGGCAGTTGTGGGACACTCAGTGTGCATATTGAAGAAGGATTTATATGGATTAAAGCAGACACCGAGAGCATGGTATGGTCAGATCGACAATTTTCTGACGAGCTTAGGATTTGGAAACAACAACAGAGATCCTAACCTTTAATTTAAGGTTGTGGATGATGGTCCGGTAATACTACTGTTGTATATGGATGAACTATTTCTAAAAAGGTGTGGAAAGGCTCATCTCAGAGTGTAAGAGAAAAAAAAAATTGGCTACTAAGTTTGGGATGAAAGATCTCAGGATGATGCATTACTTTTTGGGTCCCGAGGTATGGTAGAGACAGGATGAGATATTTCTAAATCAAGGGAAGTATACAGTAGAAATAATGAAGAGGTTCAAGATGTTGGATTGCAGGGAAATGGCTACACCTATGGTATCAAATCTAAAGTTGCTACAAGATACAACTTTAGAGACTATGGATGTTACTTTATATAGGAAGATGGTGGGTTCATTGATGAACTTGACAAACACAAGACCAGATATATGTTTTGTTGTGAACACCCTGAGTCAATATATGGAGCATCCTAGGTAGGTTCATTTGGTTGCAGTAAAACATGTGATGAGGTACCTTAAGGGTAATTTGGATTATGGTCTCAGGTATGTGACAGACTATGAGTTCAGTTTATATGGATATTCGGATTCAGATTGGGTCGACAGTATTCCTGATCGAAAGAGTACTTCGACATATTTCTTCAGTCTAGGATCTAGTATGGTTTCATGGAGCAACAAGAAGCAGTTGTGTGTAACACTTAGTATGGTTGAGGCAGAGTATGTGGCAACATGTGCAGCAAGGCATGAAGCAGTGTGGCTTCTGGAATTGATGACTATTGGACTGAATTTGACTTGTAGGTAATACCTACAAGAATATGATGATGAGACTTATTCTGGAGGACATGTGATCAAGTCAACAAGTTGAAGATCCAGTTGATATTCAGTGCTTGAGAGGGAGCCAGAAAGTCAGTCCAGAGGGAGCTTGGTACTACAATAAGGAGCAGGAGGATCCTCTGGATGTAGGAAGTAGTGATGTGTGCCACTCAGTATGGCTGAAGCTAAGTATGTATATGCAAAAAGTTGTGAAGTAGTGTGGCTTCAGAAATTGAATACTATTGGATTGAATTTGACTTGTAGGTAATACCTACAAGAAGAGGATGACGAGACTTGTTCCGGAGGACAAGTGATGAAGTCATCATGTTGAAGATTCAGTTGATATTCAGTGCTTGAGAGGGAGTTGGACAGTCAGTTCCAGTGGGAGATAGGTACTATAGTAAGGAGTAAGAGGCTTCATCGAATCCATGAAGCAGTCATGTGTGGTTCTTAGTACAACTAAAGCAGATTATTTGGAAGCATGTGCAGTAGCAGTGTGGCTTCGATAAATTATGCCTGGGTTATTTGGTCTCGGACTGGAGGCAACCTGCATTTGGTGTGACAACCAAAGTTGCATGAAGTAGTCAGAGAACCCCATGGTCTATGACAGGTTGAAGCATATTGAGATCAAATATTACTATATCAGGGATATAGTATAGAAGCGAGTAGTAAGGCTCCAGTTTCATGACTATAGACGATCAAGTTGCAAACGTGTTTACCAAGACACTATCAAGGATAAAGTTTGAGTACTTTAGGGACAAGCTTGGAATGGTCCCTCTTCAGAGGGAGTGTTCTCATCCAGCATGAAAAATGGTTGGCACTGTGACATGTGGAACTCATCCAACATGAAAAAGGGTTGGCACTGCGACATGTGGAACTCATCCAACATGAAAAAGGGTTGGCACTGATTGTTCTCATCCAGCATGAAAAAGGGTTGGAACTGAGACATGTGGAACTCATCCAGCATGAAAAAGGGTTGCCATTGAGTGTTCTCATCCAACATGAAAAATGACTGGCACTGAGATAGGTGGAACTCATCCAGCATGAAAAAGGGTTGGCACTGAGTGTTCTCATCCAGCATGGAACAAGGCTGGCACTGAGATAAGTGGAACTCATCCAACATGAAAAATGGCTGGCACTGAGACAAGAGTGCACATGAATAGGTATTGATGCATCGCAGGGAGTGGATGTCCTGGGGACATGTTGTAGCTATTGAGAGTTATCCATAGACCTTGGTTTCATGGGGTGAAGTCATGTTGCACTATGAATATCCGAGGATGCATAGATTCACATGTTCAACAGTCAATGGATGTGAGATTGTGTGGTATCATAATTAGAGTATGTGTCTCATGGAAGTGACACTTGGTTGCTTGACACTTGGTATAGAAGGGAGCAATGAGGATCCAATATGGTGCATAAGGGAGCAATGAGGCTATAATATGTGGCTATCGATGAGAAGGTTGCGGATGTGCTAAAAAAGTCGTTGTCAAGGATGAAATTTGAGTACTTCAGGGATAAGCTCGATGTAGTCCCTCTTCAGAAGGAGTGATGGCTTCAAATGTTATCGCAGGGTAGTGGATGTCATGATGACATGTTGTAACCATTGGAGAGCTACCCATTGACCCTAGATGCATGTTGAATAGACAAGGTACAGATGTTATCGCAGGGTATTGGATGTCATGCATAAGATATCCAAGTTTTTTGTGGGAAAATGGATAGTCTCATGATGACATGTTGTAGTTATTAGAGAGATATTCACTTGCCTTAGATGCATGCTGTGAAGTCATAAGGGTGCACATGATGAGGTACAAATGCATTGCAAGGTAGTGGATGTCCTCAAGACATGTTGTAGTTATTTGAGAACTACCCACAGGCCTTGGATGCATTGGTTGTGAAGTCACAAGGGTGCACAGGATGAAGTACATATGCATTGCAAGATAATGGATGTCATGGTGACATGTTAAAGCTATTTGAGAGATACCCAGAGGTAATCTTGGCATATGTAGAATGTCTCCCTCACTTAGAGGTAGTGTTGATGTTTGAATACCATCGGAAAGACATTCTACTAGATTGATAATTAATAATATGATTATTAATTATTAAGCAATATTATTAGTGTAATAATATATTTACAATATAAAGTATAAATATAAAATATATTTATATTATATTTATAATATAATATAAAATATAAATATATTTATTACCCAAAACACTCATCTCTTCATAGATGGTCACCATAATCACCATATATTTTTTTATATAGAATATTCATCATTGTAATAAAATATTCATTCACATACAATATCATTTCTTATGAAAAAATCAACAATCTTAACACTCTCATTGATTTTCATGAATTCTATCATTATCTACACCCCTATTGTATTATTGAGTAAAAGGTATTATTATTTCATATACACAAGCTGTATATATTACACCATATTCTGAACTGTTAAGTCCACAATAATTCGTATAATATCATAGACAATACAAACTAGACATCGTATGGATGTTTGACAGGCAATACAATGGATTATTAAAAAAGTTGTGATCAGCTCTTCCTTTCCGAATATTACCATGAGTTTCAATGGCTTTGTCAGCTTATGCCGTTCAATTAATTCAGAATTTTTTATTAATTAATTTGTATTTTATTTGTGAAGTTATTAATTCCATGATTACTTATATATCAATGCTTCTGCATAATAATAACATGATAGTGTTATAAGGTTATCTATATCAATGCTTCCATGCTTCTGCATAATAATAACATGATAGTGTTATAAGGTTATCTATCAAATCATAGCATTTTTTTTATATAAATTTTTATATTTTATAATTCTTGATGATGTTTTAGTTAATTCGTTAACCTAAGTTAACACTAAAGCTCATCCTCATATTAAGTTAACCAAAATTAATTGAATATAATAAATATATTTTTAGTATTATTTTTATATATTAATTATAAATGTTTATGTGTATATTATATAATTTATTAATAAATACATTTTTTTTATTATTTTCATATATTAATTATAAATGTTTATATGTATATTATGTATAGAGATATCATTTAACTGTGGACCATCTTGTTACCTTTAGGATCATTGCACAGGAGTTCTGCAATACTAAAATTAATATTTTTTGTTGTTTTGTTGACTTTAGAAAAGCTTTTGACATGGTTTCTAGGAAAAACCTTTGGAATAGGTTGAAAGAGATAAAAGTGCCTCTCGAGTTGAGGGTTGTTGCAATAAGGATGTATGACAATGTTATTGCTAAGTTTAAAAACACTAAGGGCTGGTCAAAAGAGATTAACTCCAATATCGGAGTCAAACAAGGTTGTCCCTTGTCCCCTACCCTTTTTGGCATATACATTGATAAGTTAGAAGAATGCTTGGAGAAAGCAGGTTGTGTTGGCCCTACTCTCACTGGTATAGTCATCAATCTTTTTCTTTATGCCAATGATATTGTTCTTATGGCAAGGAGTCCCCATGATCTTGAAAACCAACTAAGAATCATCAAGGACTTTTGCTCCAATATGAGTATGACTGTTAATATTGATAAGACTAAGGTCATGATTATTAAATCCAATAAGATCCTTTATGATACCTTTGTATATGACAACAATAACTTGGAGGAAGTGACTTCATACAAATATCTTGGAATTGATATTCACCACAAGCTCAATTGGAATTACAACATTGAGAAAAGGATTATTGGGGGATGGAAATCTTATTATGGGCTTGAAAACAATTGTAAATCAGTTGATCTTTGGAGTTGGGATAAGAAGAAACTCCTCTTTGAGACTCTTTTACACCTGTTATTCTTTATGGATGTGAAGTTTGGGGTTATAGTATCTCTCGTGAATCTTGGAGAAAGATAAAGCAAATACAAAAGAATTTTATAACCTATAATCTCAAAATTAAAGGAAATACGCCCTATCCCATCCTCCTCGTAGAAACAAGCCTCTCCCCCATTGAGAGCATGGCTATGACTAGATAGCTAATGTATAATAACAAGTTAAACAACATGGAAGACAAGAGGCTACCTAAAATTGCTTCAAAATCAAGTCATAACCACCATCGACTCAAGCAAGGATGGGATAAAGACGCCCAGTCTTGGCTAAACTATTGAGGAATCATGGAAGAAACCATTTTGNAACTAAAGAGATTCAGAAGTCATCTAACAATAGGAAATAGCTGAGCTTATATATGCTCAAAGCAAGACAGAAATAGAAAGTACAACTGTCCAGTACAGCTGGCAGTGTACGGTTATACTGTTGAGGGTACAATATATTTAACATGAACAATGATATATGAATAAAATTGGGATGGTTCTAAATATGGATTGAGTGAGGTCCATCCTATTTCTATAATAAAAAATGATTGGGGATTTTACTTATTTTTTAAATATTTTACTTTAAAATCAAGCAATTGATTACCACTAACATAACTATATTATTAAAAGTTGTTGATATAAGTAGATTCTCGGTGAAAAGTAGTATATGTAAATCAATTTTAAAACATATTCTTCTAAAAAAAATATTAACCACTTTTAAAAAAACATTTTTTTTAATATTCACAATATTATGTTTTCTAAAAAATATTCACAATATTATGTTTATTAATAGTTTTCACCTTTTTCAAAGTTTAATTCATTTTCTTTCATGATTTTTTTTTTTTTTTTTTTTTAGAATTTCAAGTTAAAAGGGAACCATAAATCTTTTTACTAATAATTAAATAAATCTTTGTACTAATAACTGAATAGAAAATTTTCTACTAGTTAAAAGGAAACAATAAATAATAAATGTTTGTAGTAATAATTGAATAAAAAAATTTCTTAAATAAATTTTAGAAGTAAAATAATATTTACAATCTAATATCAATCTCCATTCAATAGGTGTTAGTATCAACAACTAAACTAATTTATTTAAAGTGGAATCAATGTTAAAATCAATCACTAAATTATCTTTTTTAAATGAAATGTTAAAATAAGGTAATGTCAATCTCTATTGAATTTGTATTAATATCAACAATTAAACTAATTTATTTAACAACCGAATAAGTGTTAAGATCAATCACCAAACTAAGCAACATGAAGTAAGATTATCTAGACATAGAGTTGTGCACATCCATGTAATGAAGAAGAAAAGGAGGTCAACACATGCAAAGGGAGTGTTGAGATTTTATGTAATTTCAGAAGTTATTTTTAAGTATTAATGTTTCAACATCGGGCTGACATTCTCTCAAGCTTTGACATTTTCTTGGGATTGGTCATGGTAATTTGACCAATGGATAATAACCCTCGCATAGCCTTCTAAGGACATAAGACTCAAAGTGCATGGCTTTCAACATCTGGAATGATTGAAATTCTTCCTATGGTACATATGGCAACCTGGTCAGGAAGAATGGTTCTTCTAGTCACATAACACGTTGTTGAGTACGTCACACGTGACAGTTGTGGGACACTCGATGTGCATACTGAAGAAGGATTTATATGGATTAAAGCAGGCACCCAGAGCATGGTATGGCCGGATCGACAATTTTCTGACGAGCTTAAGATTTGGAAACAACAACACAGATCCTAACCTTTAATTTAAGGTTGTGGATGATGGTCTAGAAATACTACTATTGTATATGGATGAACTATTTCTAAAAAGGTGTGGAAAGGCTCATCTCAGAGTGTAAGAGAAAAAAAAAATTGGCTACTAAGTTTGAGATGAAATATCTCATGATGATGCATTACCTTTTGGGTCCCGAGGTATGGCAGAGACAGGATGAGATATTTCTGAATCAAGGGAAGTATACATTATAAATAATGAAGAGGTTCAAGATGTTGGATTGCAAGGAAATGTCTACACCTATGGTATCAAATCTAAAGTTGCTACAGGATACAACTTTAGAGACTGTGGATGTTACTTTATATAGGAAGATGGTGGGTTCATTGATGAACTTGACAAACACAAGACCAGATATATGTTTTGTTGTGAACACCCTGAGTCAATATATGGAGCATCCTAGGTAGGTTCATTTGGTTGTAGTAAAACATGTGATGAGGTACCTTAAGGATAATTTGGATAATGGTCTCAGGTATATGAAAGACTATGAGTTTGGTTTATATGGATATTCAGATTCAGATTGGGCCGACAATATTTCTGATCGGAAGAGTACTTCGATATATTTCTTCAGTCTAGTATCTAATATGGTTTCATGGAGCAACAAGAAGCAGTTGTGTGTAGCACTTAGTATGGTTGAGGCAGAGTATGTGGCAACATGTGAAGCAAGGCACGAAGCAGTGTGGCTTCGGAAATTGATGACTATTGGACTGAATTTGACTTGTAGGTAATACCTACAAGAATATGATGACGAGACTTGTTCTGGAGGACAAGTGATCAAGTCAACAAGTTGAAGATCAAGTTGATATTTAGTGCTCGAGAGGGAGCCATAAAGTCAGTCCAGAGGGAGCTTGGCACTACAATAAGGAGCAGGAGGATCCTCTGGATGTAGGAAGCAATGATGTGTGCTGCTCAGTACGACTAAAGCTAAGTATGCATATGCAACAAGTTGTGAAGTAGTGTGGCTTCAGAAATTGCATACTATTGGATTGAATTTGACTTGTAGGTAATACCTACAAGAAGAGGATGACGAGACTTGTTTTGGAGGACAAGTGATGAAGTCATCATGTTGAAGATTCAGTTGATATTTAGTGCTCGAGAGGGAGTTGGACAGTGAATTCTAGTGGGAGCTAGGTACTATAGTAAGGAGTAAGAGGCTTCATCGAATGCATGAAGCAGTCATGTGTGGTGCTTAGTACAACTGAAGAAGATTATTTGGAAGCATGTGTAGTAGCAGTGTGGCTTCGAGAAATTATGTCTGGGTTATTTGGTCTCGGACTGGAGGCGACCTACATTTGGTGTGACAACCAAAGTTGCATGAAGTAGTCAGAGAACCCCATGGTCTATGACAGGTTGAAGCATATTGAGATCAAATATTACTATATCAGGGATATAATATAGAAGGGAGTAGTAAGGCTCCAGTTTCGTGACTACAGAGGATCAAGTTGCGAACGTGTTTAACAAGACACTATCAAGAATGAAGTTTGAGTACTTTAGGGACAAGCTTGGAATGGTCCCTCTTCAGTGGGAGTGTTCTGATCTAGTATTAAAAATGTCTGGAACTGTGACATGTGGAACTCATCCAACATGAAAAAGGGTTGGCACTGAGTGTTCTCATCCAGCATGAAAAAGGGCTGGAACTAAGACATGTGGAACTCATCCAGCATGAAAAAGGGTTTCCACTGAGTGTTCTCATCCAACATGAAAAATGACTGGCACTGAGATAGGTGGAACTCATCTAGCATGAAAAAGGGTTGGCACTGAGTGTTCTCATCCAGCATGGAACAAGGCTGGCACTAAGATAAGTGGAACTCATCCAACATGAAAAAGGGTTGGCACTGAGACAAGAGTGCACATGAACATGTATTGATGCATCGCAGGGAGTGGATGTCCTGGGGACATGTTGTAGCTATTGAGAGCTATCCACAGACCTTGGTTTCATGGGGTGAAGTCATGTTGCACTATGAATATCCGAGGATGTATTGATTCACATGTTCAACAGTCAATGGATGTGAGATTGTGTGGTATCATACTTAGAGTATGTGTCTCATGGAAGTGACACTTGGTATAGAAGGGAGCAATGAGGATCCAATATGGTGCATAAGGGAGCAGTGAGGCTATAATATGTGGCTACTGATGAGAAGGTTGCAGATGTGCTGAAAAAGTCGTTGTCAAGAAGAAAATTCGAGTACTTCGGGGATAAGCTCAATGTAGTCCCTCTTCAGAAGGAGTGATTTCTTCAGATGTTATCACATGGTAGTGAATGTCATGATGACATGTTGTAACCATTGGAGAGCTACCCATCAACCCTAGATGCATGTTGAATAGACGAGGTACAGATGTTATCACAGGGTACTGGATGTCATGCATAAGATATCCAAGTTTTTTGTGGGAAAATGGATAGTCTCATGATGACATGTTGTAGTTATTAGAGTGCTACTCACTTGCCTTGGATGCATGCTGTGAAGTCACAAGGGTGCACATGATGAGATATAGATGCATTGCAAGGTAGTGGATGTACTAGAGACATGTTGTAGTTATTTGAGAACTACCCACGGGCCTTGGATGCATTGGCTATGAAGTCACAAGGGTGCACATGATGAAGTACATATGCATTGCAAGGTAATGGATGTCATGGTGACATGTTGAAGCTATTTGAGAGCTACCGAGAGATAATCTTGGCATATGTAGAATGTCTCCCTCGCTTAAAAGTAGTGTTGATGTTTGGGTACCATCGGAAAGACATTCTACTAGATTGATAATTAATAATATAATTATTAATTATTAAGCAATATTATTAATGTAATAATATATTTACAATATAAAGTATAAATATAAAATATATTTATATTATATTTATAATATAATATAAAATATAAATATATTTATTACCCAAACCACTCATCTCTTCATAAATAGTCACCATAATCATCATATGTTCTTTATATATAGAACATTCATTATTATAATAAAATATTCATTCACATACAATATCATCTCTTATGAAAAATCCAGCAATCTTAACACTATCATTCATTTCCATGAGTTCTGTCGTTATCTACACCCCTATTGTATTATTGAGTAAAATGTATTATTATTTCATATACACAAGCTGTATATATTACACCATATTCTGAACTGTTAAGTGCACAATAATTCGCATAATATCATAGACAATACAAACAAGCTGTATATATTACACCATATTCTGAACTGTTAAGTGCACAATAATTCGTATAATATCATAGACAATACAAACTAGACATCGTATGGATGTTTGACAGGCAATACAATGGATTATTAAAAAAGTTGTGATCAGCTCTTCCTTTCCGAATATTACCATGAGTTTCAATGGCTTTGTCCGCTTACGCCGTTCAATTAATTCAGAATTTTTAATTAATTAATTTGAATTTTATTTTTGAAGTTATTAATTCCATGATTACTTATATATCAATGCTTCTGCATAATAATAACATGATATTGTTACAAGGTTATCTATCAAATCATAGCATTTTTTTATATAAACTTTTATATTTTATAATTCCACATGATGTTTTAGTTAATTCGTTAACCTAAGTTACCACTAAAGCTCATCCTCATATTAACTTGTATTTTATAATTCCACATGATGTTTTGGTTAATTCGTTAACCTAAGTTACCACTAAAGTTCATCCTCATATTAACTTGCGAGATGTGATGTTTTAATTAATTCGTTAACTTATGTTCTAAATTTATGTGTACCAAAATTAATTGAATATAATAAATATATTTTTAGTATTATTTTCATATATTAATTATAAATGTTTATATGTATATTATATAATTTATTAATAAATATATTTTTAGTATTATTTTCAGATATTAATTATAAATGTTTATATGTATATTATGTATAGAGATATCATTTAACTCTGGATCATCTTGTTATCTTTAGGATCATTACACAGGAGTTCTGCAATACTTGGTTCCTAGGAAAAACCTTTGGAATAGGTTGGCAGAGATAAAATGCCTCTCGAGTTGAGGGTTGTTGCAATAAGGATGTATGAGAACATTATTGCTAAGTTTAAAAACACCGAGGGCTGGTCAAAAGAGATTCACTGCAATATCGGAGTCAAACAAAGTTGTCCCTTATCCCCTACCGTTTTTGGCATATACATTGATAAGTTAGAAGAATGCTTGGAAAAAGCAGGTTGTGTCGGCCCTACTCTCATTGGTGTCGGCCCTACTCTCACTCGTATAATCATCAATCTTCTTCTTTATGTCGATGATATCGTTCTTATGGCAAGGAGTCCCCATGATCTTGAAAACCAACTAAGAATCCTCAAGGACTTTTGCTCCAATATGAGTATCAATGTTAATACTAATAAGACTAAGGTCATGATTATTAAATCCAATAAGATCCCTTATGATACCTTTGTATATGACAACAACAACTTGGAGGAAGTGACTTCATACAAATATCTTGGAATTGATATTCACCACAAGCTCAATTGGA
>SNQJ01S0100024.1:36701-55746 GCA_010110895.2 Picea sitchensis | reverse complement strand
TTGGAAAGCTTCTCTTAATGCTTTTCAAGCATAGAAAAAAAATTCTAAAAAATCACAAGTAATCACTTACCGTCTTAAGGTTCGATAGACCAAATAGATCTTCGTAGACGTTAATCATCAACATCATATTATATAATTTATTATAAATTTATTATTAATTTTATTTTAATATTATTATAATATAAAAAAAAATTTTTTAACATAAATATTAAATTTGTTTTTCTCTTAATTTGATTTTCTTCTTTATATACATTCTAGAAAGATTATTAAAAATGTAAGGATAAATGTCTCTCAACAATCCTTATTGCTGAGACAAAATCACTTTATTATGAACTAATTTTTTTAAAGTTATAAATTCAATAAATTTATAAGAGATATTTAGAAAAAGAGTGATGGAGAAATTTATGAAGGAAATGGGTCAAAGACTTTCTTTTAATTTTTATGAGAATATTTGAATATGATATTTATTGTAAAATAAAATAAAAGTTTTGGATTAAATATTTATAGAATATAATTTTTTTTTTATGTTTGAATATAATGAAAAAAAAAATTAATAGTACAATAGTAGTTAAACTATGAAAATAGGTAAAGTTAAAACTATATTATTATATTATTAAGAGTAAGGTAATTTGAAAGAAATAGTGCTTATCATCAATCTTCTTTGTATTAAAAGTTTTATAAATTTTCTCATTATAAAGTGCTTTTGGGTTAGTCTAGCACTGGTTTTAATTTTGACAATATTCATTTTGTTCATTAAGATTAAGATGTGGGAAAAATAGTTTTGATTACTTAAATTAGGATTTATAAAATCTTTATAGTGTTTCATCTTCATATGATTTTATTGTCATTCCAAGTTTTATCTTAAACTTCATAGAAATGCAAGATTCTTATTATCATCAATGTTACTAATTTGATTGTTATAAGTCTATGGTATACTAGAGTAGTAGCAAGAGCATATATTTTCGCAATTTTCTCAATTTGTAGTTATATATTCCAAAAATTGAATACACAAGTACATGACTAGCTTCATTAGAGGGTAATTAGTTATTAGAAACAAATTTTACACCCTAGGTTATATGCACAAATAGAACTTCAAGAAGTCATGCACAAATAGATAGTTTTGTATTTAAAATAATAAACAAGGTATTTGATATTACAGGGTCATATTTATCTTAGGTGCAACGAAAAATAACACTTTAGTAAGTCCTCATTTGGGACCTTTGTTCTTATGGTTCCATATTGATATAAACTATGGATTGTATTTAAATGTCTTAAATTAATATGGGAGGCATTTAGCCCCATCTCATCTTCATCATCATTTTTACTATTTTTCAATTTTTTTTGTATTTATTATTTATGGTGTATTCTTTAGAATTAAGGAGAGTAACCTTATTTCCTATTATTTTTTATATTTAAAATATCATTTTTTTTATCTTCTACATGGTAGTATTATATGTTGATAAATGAAGTGACATTAGCAATTACATAAAAATATATTTATTATTAATTTTGGAATTTTCTTTAGAGTTCAACATTTATTTAGCTGTGCATCACTAGCAAAAGGGAAAACAATTTTTTTTTTGGGTAGAATTGAACAATGTATTACACTTACTTCAATACACTAATAACGTGTCACTTTTTTATAACATATTGAAAAATCATAATAACTTGTTAGAATTAATATACAATCTAAAACATTATTGTTAAAATTGAGATTTTATATTTTCCATTCACTTGTATATCAAAAGTGGAATTAGAAAATAAATCACTACTTCCAAAAAAAAATAGTGATGTCTTATTGCAATTGAGACATCTCTTACTTCTTACTGGGCATTAACATTCCTCCTCACATAGTACCAATGCATGAATTTTTTGGTTTATTTCTTTTTCATTTTTGTGTCCTTCTTTATGGATTTTAGCATAGTAATAACACATATAGAACTTATTTTAATACCAACAATACAAACATTATAATTATTTGATGCTTATTTTTATCATAGTCATAGTTGGAATATTTAACAAAGGGATAATTATTGAGTTGAAAGGTGTTATGAACATTTTTTAATTATAATGAGGTATGTGGTGATAACATGTAAATATACATGTAATATGTTTCTTCAATGTGAACTGCTAATGGAGTGGTGTTTAAATCATATTAGTGAAGTTGTTCATTTTGTTTTTTTAAATGATATTCATTTTCATGATTTCAATGTTCACTCATGTTGAAACTAATTCTACATTATTAGTAATGAATCGATATAGCATCACACGATCATTAGTAATGGAAAAAGTGTTTTATAATAACATTGATAGATATTCAATGATGTAATCTAAAGAAAAGTATGAAAGTGTTACCAATAGTTCCTTACATAGAGTAGCATATATGATACAATATTATATACACACATACACACACAAACATACATGGAAGCATACACAAAGTTGTGGGAGACCAACAATATGCACTTTATTATGTACAAGAACATCCAACCTTTCCTATATTACATAGTCACATATATATACTTTTGTATGAAGTTACCTGTCAATCACAATTTATTAACTACTTCGGTCGATCAACTCTAAGTGTCTATTCTACTAAATCCTATACTCAACTTATGCAGTCAACTTATTTGGTTGATTGGAGAGTCTAGTCAACAGGGTCGACTATCCCCTATAACATCTCCTCCTCCTCAATCCCTTGCTCGTCTCGAGCAAGGGGAAGGGTGTGACTATTACATTGATAAGAATTTATACGAAAAGGTTATGGTTTTTTAAATGAGAGAGAGAATATTAAGAATGATTGGATTTGTTGGATATTCCATTGTTCTCTTTTTATAATATGTTGGATTCTTTCAAGCTATTGTTGAAGTAATTTTAGAAGAGAAGAACAAATTTTTATATGGTGAAGAAGAAGTACACTTTTATCATCCCAAGCTCATTCATTTTGGATCCTTCAAGTTGGTTTGGTTGGTGGAGACTTTGTGTTCCTATACTGGGGTTGTCTCTCTCAAAACATGGTTTTATCACCACTCTTGTTGGATGTCTCTAGTTGTTGTAGTGATCTACTAGCTAGAAGAATGATTGTGTTCTTCCTCTCGACCCTAGTCCATTGTTGATGCAGAAAGACAAAATCTAGGAATCCCCTTTATTTGAACTATGCAGGAGTTGGTCGATGGCCAGATGGTGCCAATGTGACTTTGGAAGAACTATGTAATGTCCAGTCAGTGTTGCAGACCTCCATTACTGATGGAGAGGGGAGCTTCTCTCCTATGTGAAAAGAAGTGAATCTCCTCCTGCCATTGGTACAACTTAGTCCCTCCCAGATTAAATATCCATGTATATGGATCAAATCTCATGAATTCATTTTACGTCATATGCAATAGACTATGATTCCAAAACTTGGGCTGACATGATTCATTGCATATGTCGATTGACCCACTTGTCTCTCAAAACTTCTTATATGTTGAATTATTTTATACTTATACAAAACTTTATACATGTAAATACACATTCGACAAAAATCAAAATAGCCATTGACTGATTTATCCTAATGTAAACTCTAGTTTCATCTGTCCCTCTAACGACTTTGTTTGTCCAACTATTTTATGTTTGGAGGAAGTGTTTTTGTTCCTTTGTACAAGTGAGACTCCTACATTCCTTTGAATATCATATCTGGTGTTACTGTCTGTTATCTTGCAATCGAGAAGTTTGACTCAAACATTATTGGAATGAAGAATTGGAACCTTTGCTTGTATGGTGAAGCAACAGTAAATTATTGTGCAGGTTGTTGTGGCACACCTTCAAATGTTGTTTGATATATTTTTTGAGCCATTTTCTGTAAATTTTTAGAGAACATATGTATTTCATCTATTGAGTATTGCACTTACAACCCAAATGTTTTTAACTCTGTTAAAAATTCTAATTTATTTGTTATAGGGGCATCCTATACTGGGGTCGAATCTGGGTCAAACATCTTCTCTCCTTGTATTTTTTCCATGATATGTTAGAGGTGCCTAAATGCATTTTCTATTAACATATGGGCCTTCTTTCCTTCTTTCATTCATTCTCTTTCCTGATGTGATAGATCTAGATCCATTTCTTTCTCTCTTGTAATATGGTTTGCTAGGACCATCTTGAGTTTTAGATCATTTGTCAACCTTTTTTTCTCTTAATTCCAATATTACTGTATTTTGGGCCCTAAGTTTGTCGTAGATGGAGGAAAAATAGGAGGGCCAATTACTTACTATGAAATTTAGTATTTATACTTGTTTGGTTGTCTCTTATAGAATTTGTGAGACCTGCTTGAATTTTTCATGTTCCACTTCGAAGGTTGATATTTTTTGATTGGTCATTAGGTTTTGGTTGGATATCATTGTTTTGTTATATAGCTACTTCATTTCTGTATTTTCTCTCTATATCTCCCAGATTTTTTGTTGAATTTGGCCATGTGTCTCAACCACTACTTCCACTACTCCTTTGAAATCTTCTAAAGGGTCCATTTCTTTAGTCAAGTGTTCTATGCCAAGTTTTTCCTTTATCAATGTCGTGCAACCCTAGTATTTTCCCTATGTCAAGTCAGTCTCCATCCTTCATGGATCTTTTCCACTTGTTTGTTGATTATTTCGTGACATCATTATAGATATCGAATCTTTGCGCATTAGATGCTATCGATAGGTTGAAGACCACTTTTTTGGTCAAGTCGTACAACCCAAATGGTATTAATGTCATGAAGGTGATTATCTTGGAAGTGGTTTCTTTTATATGTGCTATATTCTTCTTATTCTCTTTCGTTTTGGTCTTTTGTTGTTCTTTGTATTTATCTTTCTATGCATCCTTGTCCGGCTTTTTGCCCGAGTCATTCCCTTTATTTGTTTCATCATCTTTTCCATGGTCTTCCTTGGTATTTTTCCTTTTTGTATGTTATTTCCTGAGTTTTCTTCTTGCTTTCCCCCTATGTTTTCATCCTTGTCTTGGTCGTCCAGGTCATCCTAATCCCCATTTTCATTCTTCTCGAGAGTCGATGATTAACCGTTGTACGAGCTCTCTAGAGGAGGGATAATTTTTTCAAGTGTTCATTTTCCAGTATTACTCTGCCCTTCATCTTGAATGTCAGTGTTTTGAGATGACTCTTATGGCTTGTTCTCGACTCTGTTCCCCTTATCCATCTGATACCTCTATTTTTTCTTTTCTACCCCCTTGTTTGTTCATGGATTTTGACTTTATTTCTCAACACCATTATAGGTTCATTTTCGGATGACTTTTGTGGAGGGATTGTATGTTCTATCCCCTAATGGTGTATTCCTTCTTGTCCTTCGACCTCTTTTTGTATTAATGCCTCACTCCTTTCTGCGTATATGCCAGGATGACTTGACTAATTTTGTTTGGCTTTATCAACTTTTGATTGTGTTGATTAGAAGGGGTTCGACTTAGTTGTGTGATCCAACTCAACTGTGTGTTTATCTACTCCTGCACCATTTTGTATTTTTATTTAAACTTCCTCTAACCTAGAGTGATTTGATTTGTCTTGCTCATTTCCAATGGGTATCTTATCTGAATGATCCGATATTGTTTCCTTAGAATAAACTTGTTGATGCCATCTCCTTGTTTTCTTTTTGCTTGACACTTTCTTTATTTCTTTTTTTCCTTCAATTATTGGGACAGGGATGGCTGGTAGTGATTCCATAGTCTAAGATCATGCCTATCCTTGTTCTTTGCCTTTTTTTGGATAGGGTTGGCTCTTGGCGTTGGTCGGTTTGTTTTTTGGTGATGCACTGTAGAAATATTTGTTCGACTTGTACTTTCCTCTTATTGATCCTCTATCATTTTTTCTAGTGCCTTGTTTCTACGTTCTTATCCAGAGAAACCTTTTATTTCTACGCTTCGATGAGTTTTTCTTTTATGTTAGTCATAGCTTCCTTAAATTCCAACCCGATGCTTGATTGTAATATTTTTCTGGTTGCATCCTGTCGGGTTTTCTTGTCGTGTTTGTTAATGACCAGGGGCCACGTATTGGCGTTTACAGACGCTCGATTCCAAAACAAAACATGGCCAGGATTGCCGAAATGCGAAATCATGAAAAGGATGCGGGCCCGAGACCTCGTGGTATCGGGTATCGGCGTTTGGAAGCGCCCAACAAAATGCAATAATCCCCCGAGTCGTGATATGGAGAGAAATCTGTGGGGCCTACTACTTCGGGGTTTTGGGTATCGGCAATTGCAAAATGCAAAATGCCAAATACCAAAACAAAATGCAACAGGAATTACCAAGTTGCGATATGTGAGAAAGGGTGTTAAAACAGTTTACAAACTCAATGAGTCAAAAACAAAATTGCACTTCAATAACATAATTTTATTCAAAAATTTCCATATATATATATATATATATCATTAACAATTGATTATTTTGAATTTGAATTTGTAATAACGAAGAAAGGTAACTTTTGTTGTACCAGATTTAAGAGAAAATTTAAAATAATGTTTAAGACTTGTGATTTCACTAATAATTGTATCGTTGATTTTTAGTGATGATAGCAAAAAAAAATTAAACTGACAATCATTATACACCGCTATAATTAGTGATAGTCTGAATTTATTTATGCATTCAAAAATACAATTAAACAACAAAAAATTGCAATTTCACCAACAATTATATAACCTTCAGTAACGATTACCCAAAAATCTAAAAGATATAATATTTAAACTAAACCTAAAAAAAAATTAATAAAACTTGCTAGAGAATATCATTAATGATAATATTACAAAATCAATAATTTAGTAAATTTGTATATAAAAAAAAAAAAAAAAATATATATATATATTAAAATTAATGATTCTTTCCTTAATATAGTACATTTTAATGTTGGAGCAACATTCTATCAAAACATGAATAGTAAAGAGAAGACTATTTCCTCGTATATTCAAGTCAAAACAAAAACTTAAATCTATCCGAACCATACCACAATTTTCATATCCAATTTTAAACTTCAAAAAAAATTACACATAGTGTCAGATTAAAAAGAAACTACATAAATCAAAACAAAAAATTAAATCTATCTAAACCATACCACTATTTTCATATCCAATTTTAAAGAAATTACACATAGTGTCCAATTAAAAAGAGACCGATTTTGCCAGTTGTGAGTATAATAAATGTAAATCTCGCTCAAGGGATAAATGTAACTTTGGATTTGGCTATAAAAAGAGATAGGGCCATCTCCAGAAGTAGTGGGCAGCCCTATATGGCCTATGATATTGGGATGCGTCATTGTTATCACATGACAATTTTAAATAATATGAATGATATTGAGCTTCCTGGCACGCTTGTCTTATATCCAATATTGAGTTATTAGTTTGAAACGACACAAAATAAACAATAAGACCTCTATCTCAACAATATTGATTTGCTTTCACTCCTATGAACAATGAATCTTCTTCACAATAAGGCCATTTGTACAAAGTCTTACACTACATGGTTTATAACATTATAAAAAATGTAAGTCTGGCTCTGGGTATAATTAGGGAATTCATAACTGAAGATTCAAAAATAGTTTCCAATTCAACTTGCATGTGCACATACAATCCATATATCACAAGGGCTAAGACTTGATAGTGTTTCCTTCGACCCTGTTGGAATACGAATACATGGACTTGTATACACAACTCTTTCCCGTGTTAGAAACATAGAGTCCTTGTATTGCTAAGCACTCTTACAAAAGATAATTTCAAATTCAAACATAAAGTCGATACTGAGATGCAATGCCTTCGGACTAGTGCAAAATGGCATCTGCAATATGATTACCAATCCATACAAACAAACTCATATGTATCAATTCTCTCACTTAACACACGCAACTTAAATGCAAATATTAATGATATACTCAATGACTATGACACAATGCAATTTGATATTTTGTGCTTGCAAGAAACATACATGACATTATTCATGCAAAACAAACAATTTTCAAATCACAATTGCATATCAAGTTACATTACGCATGGAGTGATGATATTAGTGAAAAACAATATAACAATTTTGGATCATATGGATTTCAACGAAAAAAATGTTGAGATGGTGCTAGCAAGAGTAATTTTCTGTGGATTGCAAATTGCAATATTGAATCCCTATGTCGCTCTGCATGCAACCCTTCCCAACATAATGAATGTTGTTTCAAATTCATTACACCATTTATATATGAACGAAACCATTATCATTCTAGGAGACTTGAATGTTGGCATGCTACAAAATAGTGTCATAACAAAAGAATTGGAAAACTACATGTGCAATTACAATCTCTGCTTTCTTTTGGATAAGATAAAGCATTTGCAAAACACACTTATTGACCATATATGGTCAAATGTGCCCATTTCACAACACACTCTCTTTATCTTAGAAACATACTGGTCTGACCATGATACAATTTGCGTTGTACTTAAATTATGAAATATACATCAAGCATATTACAAAATCATATTTCCAAATCTCAAAGAATATTTGGTTACTTTGTTGCACAAAACCAAATCATTCAGCTAGGATCATCCAAATTCTTAATATTTTCTGGCTTGTCATAGATTTTGGCTAGAACAAATTCTATATAACCACAACCATGGATCAAGAAAAATAAAGGTGCATGCTTCTAACTCGATCTTTTACTCTATTCCTTTGATTCTCATTTACTATATGTATATATTACTTGTTTTCCCTTACTTACCAACTTACATTCATGTTCATTGTATTTTGTGTGTTCCCACATTGAAACAAACAGAATAACCAGACAAGACGAAGGACTCTTAACAACAAATGTAGAAGAATACATACAAAGGTGCATGCTTCTAACCTTATTTCATATTCCATTGTTTTGTATTTCATTTATTGTCTGTATTTTTATTCTACTGCTTCGCACCTAATTTATTATATGTAGATACTACATATCTTCCTACATAATAACTTATCTTGATATCAAATGTATTTTTTGTACTACTACATTGAAATAAATAAAACTGTATTTATTTTTTTACATGTCTTAATACATATCAACTTACCTTCATGTCCATTGTATTTTCTGCATTGCTACATTGAAAGAAACAGACTAATTGGACAAGAGGATGAAGTCTTATATGCTACAACAGAGGAAGTTGAAGTACAATCTTCGAAAAGGTATACCAATAGTGATAGTAAATAAAAGAAACAAAACGAGTATGTGGATAAAATATTGGACTAGAAAATGATGATTTGGAAACAATGGGGCTTTGTTGATACTTCCTGCTTCTGAAAATTTCCCTCCCCTTTTCTATTTTCACACTCTCTTTTATCCATTTTTTCCCCTCTTTCTATACTTAATTGATTTCCCCTTTCTTTTTCTCCTCTACTTTCCCTTTCTGGTTACTTTACTTAGTCGTTTTTTCGAAAATGTCTAGATGTGCAGGTTGGCGGACTCACAGGCTGACATTTCCATTCATGATTCTATATCACGAGTCCTACTGACCTATTCCCCATTCCATACTTAGCCACTTTTTCGATTGTGGGTTCCTAGGCTGACGGGCTCAAAATTGCGCTTCTAATGTTTTATTTCCCGCAAACAACACCTAGAGTTCTGTGATATACAAATTGATAGTCGAACTCTCGGGATCGCGGGCTCAATATTGTGCTTCTATTGTTTTGTGACCTACAAAAAACACCTGGAGTTCTATGATATATAGATTGACCACCAGACTCCCCCATCATGCCTTGTTCCATGTTACACATTTTGCACTCAACATTTTCGAGACATACAATTTGACCGTCGGGCCCTCACATATCCTGAGTATCCCTTGACACCCTATTTCATACTCGATCCTCTTCGAGCCTATATGTGACATCCATAACAATTATGAACAATATATAATGCATATGCTTATTTAGTCATTTTCATGTTCAATGTACACCTATTTGCATCAGAAAAAGTTGGATGAGTGACATGGTCGTGAGTAGTCATCATTGTAAACATCAACATAACAATGCCAAAGTTAAAGATTCATACATTATGCTCTTTCTATGTTTAGAAAAAGAATATCCTAAGTTATTTATTCATCTATGCCATGATAAATATGTTGATGTCAACTACAACACATGCTTTTCAGTTCACAAGAAGTATCGACGATCATAAGTGAAACGCCCAACATAGTTCAAGCTTTGCAGACTAAGAGATATGGTTACAAAACTATGACCTACATACTTCATCCAAACTGTGCATCTACTTGTAAATTTATGCGAGAAAAAAAAATGATACAAATTTCCATTCACATTACTTTTTCTGTTCAAAAAATGTCACTAGGTCTAAACTTATAACACCCAATATAGTATCAATAGAAGGCTTGAACAACCGCCGAAATGGACAAGTGTTCATCAAGGACATAGTGGTCATGTATAGAACCTACTTAGACAAGGCAAACAAAACTAGATCCATTATGCATGCTAACATGATAAACAACAAAGCCATGATATCAATCACACTGACTATCCCTACACAACTTGTCAAGAAACATGCAGAAAAGATCTTGCTAGGTAATGGGATATCCATTAAAAATTTCAATATATTACTGAAAATAGTATATGACCATGGTGATTGTGATCGGATTATATCGCTCATTGAAAAAAGTATTGTGGAAAAATTTCCCATGGTTTCTTCAGAATATCGTTTCGTATCAGACAAAACAATCAACCAACTTGCAGAGAGCTACGAAATTTACCCAATCAGAACCATTGGTGCAGTTGTCATACTCATGAGAAAAGTTGGTTCGCAACACATTCTCCATACAAAATATGGAGAATTAGACAACGACAAGGAAATGGTATCATTCTCCATACCAAGTTTTCTCCTTTACTTTCACATGCTCATATATCTTAGTTATCTTACACAACTATTACATTGTTCCATGTTGCAACTACAATTGTTCGACACCTATTCAAATTTATTTTCCCCAATGGAACAACAATTGCATAAAGGGAAATTTCCAATTATGCTCTTCAAAAATATAACAAATAAAAGAGATTTTAAAGAAATGATATTTCGCACAACCCAAGAAACATTTGTAACAAAATTGCGAACAGACCTAGTACAAGATAACAAGAAACTAACTAGCTCGACAACTGGTGTGCATATACATATACAATTCCATCCACACTTTGCACATAAAATTTCCTTAAACAATTTTGTGCAGATTTTTTGTTGTACACATATATATTATATTTCTCAATATATTAACTACTATCCTCACATGCACAGGTTGAGGGTGTTTTGGTTTTAGCAAATGCATACTCAACCCCCTTCAAGTCTATATGTGCCAAATGCAACTCTCCTTCTTATTTCTCGTCTTTCATAAATGATGGCACAATTGATTGTCTATGGTGCAGTAAAAAATTCTCTTACAGATATAGACATTGCCTCAATGCTTCCATCCGAACTCTCAGCAACACAATTGTACATTGTACAATTAGAAAACCTGTATTACAAGATGTGCTTCATGGGTTGGAAGAATTTCCATATGAAGTATATCTATAGAAAAAGGAAAACACTGTCTACATGTTCTGTGACTTTCACGTCCATAGAAAATTTACATTAAATGAGGACAATGTCATACTGCATATCGGTTGAACCAAAAAAACTAAATTCATATCATGCATTAACAAGAAATGAAGCAATATGATTTGTATCTGTCCATGCTACCCAATCAAGATATGAATAGAGTTTTGCAGTGCCATGACAAAATGAACTGGAAGCACATAATATTGTTAAGCCCAAGAATGAAAAACATGAGGAAAGACCTCATGCAAAGTACCCAACTGTGAATGAATTAGGTCCAGCCTTTGAGTCGTCAAAATGGCTTGTTCCTCTGAACTGAACCATTAGGAATTTTCAATAATATTGCAAATTTGACATTGTTCAAACTCCATTAAGTTAAATGTTGGCACTCTTTTCCAGAACTAGTAATGTTAGAACATTGTTAGGTCAACATGATCTTGGTTCATAGTACTATTAGAAGCAAATGTTCATAGTGATCTTGGTTCATAGTAATATAGTAATCAACAAATTTCTTGGTGCCCATTTGGGGATTTGGTTATATATGGGATACAATGCCCAATCTCCGCTGATTTTTTTCTATCTTGTGTTTGGAAGACTTTTGTTCATGAGGTGTGTGATGATGGAAAGGAGATTCCTGAAAATAGTGGCTACTACGCTCAGCTAGCGGCCTGGTTGTATGCCCATACTGCACTCTAATCCCAACCTCTATTTCTCGACGACTCACAGACATACATGAACAACTTGAATATCTCTCTAAATACCCAAGGAATCACTATGCCCAACTCCAACTATTCACAGATGTACATGAATAGCTTGAAGATCTCTCTAAATCCCCTAAGCATCAACATCTCCAACCCCAATTCTTCTTTCAATACGATTCTCTACCTCTACGACGTAAGGTTCCACCACATCAACTCACTCAACTTCATGAATGTGTTCAATATATCCACCCACCATAGTGTAGCCACACCCTAGGAAAGAAACCTTATTTAGGGTTGTTAAGAAGGATCAAGAGATCGTCCTGCAACTGTGGGATTTTGTGGTTTGGAGAGTTTGAATTTGTTGGTGTCTACAGTTGGTGATTCTATCCCAAATGGAGTTCAATAAAAGGAAGGCAGGGAAAGAGAAAAGGAAGGCAAGGTAATAGGCTCAGCATAATGTTAGAATATAATGAATGTGCTCCTTTTACCATCGACAATATCACTATTGTCACCCAACCATAGGCCAAAGCCACCCTCCGAGCACCTTAACCTTGACAGAGAATCACTCTAGAAGCAAACCCTAGGCTAGATATCCAAACAAGGGGTAGCACACATTTCCCCAAGGATAGTGCACCAAACAAGAGCTAATCAGATAGTCCAAACCATAACCAAGAGATAGCCCAAGCCAAAGCCGAAATCTGCTAGTTGCAGCAGCTGCAACAACAGTTCTCCTCCAAACTTGTGCACAAAATGGGCAACTACAGTGCACACAAGTGTTGCTCTGCAATTCTGAGAATTCCCTGCCAGAATGAAGACTGACCTCCTGTATTTATACTAATTCAGGCTAACTTCCTGGGATGACTTCTCATTCTGGGTGTCTATTTACTTAGTATATAATATTTCTTTCGGCCAACTTCTTCTCTTGTAGGATAATAACATAATGAAAATTATCCTCTTGAGATGACTTGTCTTCTAGGGTTATTAGCCAACTCATTAGGTTTTCTTTTTGCTTCCCGGAATATTCTATTCTTGTCAGGTTTACATGTGGGGTTAAATACCTCCCACAACTACCATAATATTAACACTCCCTCCTAGCTAGGGAGGTATTCCAAGTAATGATCATGAGCACAAACATACCATTCACCTGGTAGCATCAACATAGTTGTATAGACTATCTCATGACTAGATCATGAGCACCATCATCGCCATCAATGTCATCAACTACATCATCTCTCGAAACCATACTCCATCTGAGTAATTATAAATGATGCTAGATAAGTCACTCACACCACAAAGTGACACAAGAGCCATTCTAATAATCTAGACATATGTTCTAGAAGAATAAATGTTCTGAACCATTTTCCATTTGGTAAATCTCTGTTCATCGATCATCCATCTAGATGATAATAATTTTCAACATTGTTGATAGTTTTCAAGGTAATCAGAACAATATCATTCAATAGAACACAACTATGACTATCCATAGTAGTACACAACTACGATCTACACTACCACACCAAGTAGCACACAGGTACTTGATCGGTGGTGTATAGTCACAAACAGTGGAACAAATCCACCACATATATTGTCTAGAGACATATAGTCTTCATAACAATCATCTGATATCAACCTGCACAGAAACAATGTTATGATATAAACTGAATCATCTAGTCCATTCGTCCACTCACATCTGTGAGATCTTGGAAGAGCATCTGCCCTCAGAAGTTCAAACATCAATGACGAGCTATCTGGACTATTCTTCTCAAGTAAGGAAGAATAATTGTCCTGATTTCTGATCCTGGACCATTCCCCACCCTAGGCCATTCCTCTGGCACTAAATAAAGTGCAACCTATAAGGAATGAATCTTCCCTAAGGAATGTTTGTCCCTGATTGTTGAACCTGGACCATTCCCCACCCTGGGCCACTCCTCCGACACTAAACAAAGTGCAACCTGGAGAGAATGAATCTTCTCTAAGGAATGATTGTCCAGACCATTTCCAAAGGAAATGAATGTCCTGCACCAACCTCCAAAATAGACCATTCCCCATGTTAACCACAATGGGAAATCGTTGTCCGGCAAGGCGGTCCAGTCTTATTGAGTAACCCTCAAAAAGAGATATTTCCCTAGACCATTCCCCATGTTAACCACAATGGGAAATCATTGTCTATGGTACATCAACAATCCATCAAAGCATTTTCATCATGAAAATGACCATTCGATCTAGACCATTTTCCAAACTAGAAAATGTCTATCCGTCAGAAATCTCAAACCACTTTTTGAACTGGAAAGGAACTGCTCATCCTGGACCATTTTTAGAACTAAAAAATGATTTTCCATCAATCAATAACACACCAATGCTCCCTCCCAAATTGGGAGTCATCTCTTCCTTTTTCAATAAGGAAGTCATATCCATGAGCTCCAACTTGAGTACACAAACTCTTTCATCTTGGACATAAGCTTTACCAAAATGTCTGCTTATCTGCTCATCTGTGGAGATATGTATTGGAGAACCACTTTCTCCTTTTTGGACTTTATCACGGATAATGTACTTTGGTCTTGAACACTAGTTTTCTCTGAAGGCTTCATATAGCTCTGATCAATAAAGTATATCATTGTTGGATTCCTCTTTGGTTCCCACTAGCTCACAACATCGTGGCAAGAGTCAAACTGGAACATATCAAGTGGCACTTCTTCTGTCATCATAAGATCTTT
The DNA here is from genome assembly GCA_010110895.2 of Picea sitchensis. NCBI lineage: Eukaryota > Viridiplantae > Streptophyta > Pinopsida > Pinales > Pinaceae > Picea > Picea sitchensis. The sequence goes on along the minus strand of SNQJ01S0100024.1, from coordinate 40,774 downwards.
GTCATGGATTATCAAAACATCATCCTAAGTTTATGAATAACCATTCTGATACAGTAGCTCTGTTATAGGAAGTCTTCACCATGCTTCTGTTGTGCGTTGGAGGTTCTTCACCAAGTTGTCTGCTTCCATCTGCATAGAAGGGTCTCTTTCTGGTATACCTCAAAGCTTTGAGGTTTCTCTTCATACGCTCTTTGTTCAATTTCTCTAGAGAATAGTCTTTGCATTCATCTTATGTAGAACTCCAACCCATGGATATTGTGGATGATGTAATGACTCATGTAGAGGTATGTCTGGTTTACTAGAACAAGTAATCATCATAGTCTTCTCCCTCCATCTAGGAGAACCTCTAGTTCTGGATCTTTCAATACTTGTATTCATATACATTGCTCTTCATCACAACTTTCAGTTCCTTTGCTTGATTTCTTTTTGTGAATTCATATCAGGCTGGTAGTCTTGTGATTCTCGATACAATGACTGGTTGTTCTGGCTTCTCTTTCTTTCTTGGAATCTTCATGTTCTTCCTCATGTTTTTCTTTAGCTCTTGGGTCCATGGAGTTTATAGATTCCATGCCCTAAAGATTCCACTTCTTTATTTCATCATAGGATCATGGATGTGGATGGACAACCAGGGATACTCTAAGGCTTCTCTTTGAAGAAGACTTCTTCTAAGGTCGAACTAAACACGTACTGCTTTTCATAGCTGCTACCATGTATATATACTTCATCATATTCAATGGATCATAGGATTAGCTACCTCCTAATCCTTGCTTCATTTATGAATGCATGATATTATTTATATAATTGGCTCCATCCATCTAACAGAGTCCATGCTTTCGTCTGCATCCTTATTGCCTTCTGCAATGTGTTATGAGTCTTTCCCCAATTTCCTCTTGATTGTTGACATCTTTCTGTCTTTGTTTCTTCTAAGTTTCTTCAAGATTGATTCTGATTTCGGCTTATCTTGTAATAGCTTCCACATGATTTGTTTGATATCTTTCATCCTTTCATGTGTATAATGATAGCAATCCTTGTCTTTTTTTTCTTCCATAGGTATAGTTCTTCTTGAAACATATTATCTTCTAAGAGATAGATATACAAGATGTGTACAGAGACTATGCAAACAAGATATGTACAAGAACTAATAAGAGTATTGTTACCTTGTCTTTAGAGGAAGAAGTTTGTTTCATCCTTCTTAGTCTTGTTTGAAGGTTCCTTTTCTTCGGCAACTAATGCTTCGTTTTTCTCCTTCCTTTTCTTTAGTTTGGGACAATGATTCTTGTAGTGACCATATTTTCAACAGTTGAAGCATTGTATTTCTGACACATCTTTCTCTTGATTTGGCTTTCTCGTTGAGCCAAACTTCCTCTTGTTCCTGAAATTCTTGAATCTTGTTGTGAAGGCTTGATCATCGTATTTCTTTTGGGGTTTTTCTTTTGCACTAATCCTTGATTCTTCTTGAGCACAACAAGTCCAAAGTTATTCAAATGTAGGATACTCCTTCGTTATATTCATGCTTGCAGAAAATGCATCCCATGTTTTGGGAAGACCATTGAGTACTATGTTTACCAATTCATTCTCTGAAATGATCTCTTCATTAGCTTGTAGTTGATCTCTTAACTGGGAGATTCTCACAAAGTATGATGTTATGTTGTCATCATCATTCATCTTCATTTCACGGAGCTCATTCTTCATACTCATTACTTGTCCAATGTTTCTGACTGAGAAGAGGTTTGTTAGGGCATCGTACATCTTCTTTGATGAGTCAAGATGGGAGATGTAGGGTATCAAGTGGTATTTTATAGATTCCACTATGATAATCATGGCATTGATGTCCCCATCTTTGAACTTTTCCATAACTGCAATGTTTTGTGGTTCTTTCTCTTTTCCTTCTTGAAACTTTGGTTTCACGATATTTCCTTTCACGATATCCAACACTTTATTCTTGGCAAGGATGAGGTCAATCCTTTTCTTCCACGCTATGAAGTTAGAAGCTCCATCTAACTTTTTTTCTTACTTTATGGAGTAGGTCATGGCTTCTTTGACTTGGTCAACCCTAGATTTGACCAAGAAGTCAAACTTGATGTCTTGGTTTGCTGAGAGTACCAGGGGATGTGCTAGGCTAGGGCGCACTAATCTATCCATAAATTAGTTCAATCCCTTCACTTAAGGTGCCTCAACGAGAGGATTAGGGTTTCTGCAGCTGCACCTGCTAGTAACCCTAGCGACAGTGTGTTGGTGACTGCTCCTGCTAGAAGCCCTAGCGACAGTTCTTCAACGAGATTAATATCCTTATGGATATTCTTCCTTCTAGCAATTAGAATGAATGAAGGACGTGTAGGCCCATAACCTATTAGAATATAATTGATGTGCTCATTTTACCATCGACAATATCACTATTGTCACCCAACCATATGTCGAAGCCACCCTCTGAGCACCTTAACCTTGACAGTGAATCACTCCGAAAGAAAACCCTAGGCTAGAGAGACAAACAAGGGGTACCACACCAAACAATAGTTGATCAGATAGTCCAAACCATAACCAAGAGATAGTCCAAGCCAAAATCGAAATCTGCTAGCTGCAGCAGCTGCAACGACAACTCTCCTCCAAACTTTCGCACAAACTGGGCAACTGCATTGCGCACAAACTGGGCAACTGCAGTGCACACAAGTGCTACTCTGCAATTCTGAGAATGCCCTACAAGAATGAAGATTGGTCTCTTGTATTTATACTAATTCTGGCTAACTGCTTGGGCCAAATTCTCATTCTGGGTGTCTATTTACTTAGTATATAATATTTATTCTAGCCGACTTCTTCTCTTGTAGGCTAATAACCTAATACCAATTATGCTCTTGAGACGACTTGTCTTCTAGGGTTATTAACCAACTCATTAGGGTTTCTTATTGCTTCCCAGAATATTCTATTCTTATCAAGTTTACACGTGGAGGTAAATACCTCCCACAACTACCATAATATTAACACATAAAACCAAATCCACCCTTATTTTTGAGGAAGCAGTCAAGCAATATCACTCTAAAGTTGAGCAGGTAGTCAACGAATCTATGTGAATTTTGGAAGAGGATATTCGTTCTTTCCCACTACATATGGGTGACAAATATGTGGATCGGCAAGTGGGGAAGCTTATCCCCGACATGGATTGCACCAGGAACAAAGACTCTAAATTTCACATGACCCTGAAGATTTATTGGCATTTTAAAACTTTGATGGCACAAAGCATGATATTTCCATGTTAAAACTTTGATGGAACAGAGCATGAATTTGCAGGATGGATAACTCAAATAGCTAACTCAACGGCTGGATGTGTTGGAGCTCTAAAATAGTATTTTAATTACAACGACCTCCTAGTTGGTGAAAAACCATGGCCATATATTTTAGATTGCGCAACCACCTCCTCCTCTGCCTCAACAAGATTTGGCCTACCCCAAGGGGTCACCCAAGGTTTATGCTATTGATGAATGACAATCAAAATATGGTTTTCAATATTTTATGTATGGGTCTATTATCTTTTCTAGTACCTTTTTTCATTCTTGGTCTCTATGTATCAGGCTTGTCAAAGGATACGTACTTTATTAGATACATTACTGCTTTGTCAGAGAAATGGTTAGAGCACCAAGATGAGGGTGATGTGGGTGCAAGGGTTGTGGGGCCTTTAATAAGAAGTATATGGATAGTGCACTTAGGGCTCGAGTGTGCAGGGGGTTAACGATTGAGTATAGTTTATTCCTAGGATTAGATGGAGCTATGGGGATCTAGGTCATGGTCATGGTATAGGTATAGGTCATGGTATAAGTCTAGATATAGCTCAATTTCATGGTCTAGGTAATGGTGTAGTTCTAGGTCTAGGTCTATGTCATGACCATCATATAGGTCTAGGTCATGTTCTAGGTATTCCCATGTCTAGGTCTTGTACTGTATAGGTAAAGATATAGTTCTTGACAGGTCTAGGTCAAGGACATGTATTTCCTTGCAATGTAGGGATGGGGGGTGGAGAGAGAGGAAGAATGAGAGTGTGAGGGGGGGAGAGGTGAAGATAAAGAGAGTGTTTGAGAGTGAGG
>SNQJ01S0100024.1:20194-36691 GCA_010110895.2 Picea sitchensis | reverse complement strand
TTCCATATTGATAGAAACTATGAAGTGTATTTAAATGTCTTAAGTCAATATGAGAGGTGTTTATCCTATGTAATATTCATTTTCCTCACTTCATCATCATTTTAACTATTTTTTCAAATTCTTCATTTTTATTATGTTATGATGTGTTTTTTAGAATTAAGGAGGGTAACCTTATTTCCTACTATTCTATAACATTTTAAATGTCATTATTTTATCTTCTACATGGTAGAATTATGTGTTGATAAATGAAGTGGAATTAGCGATTACATAAAGTTGTATTTATTATTGATTTTGGAGTTGTTTTTTAGAGTGTTCAACATTTGTTTACTGGTGCATCACTAGCAAAGGGGAAAATAATTGTTTTTGGTAGAATTGAGCAATGTATTGCACTTTCTTCAATACACTAATAATGTGTCACATATTTATAACTTGTTGAAAAACCACAATAACTTGTTAGAAGTAATATACAATATAGAACACTCTTGTTAAAAATGAGATTGTAGATTAACATGTTTGGAAATATTTACCATTAGTTGTATATCAACGGTGGAACTAGAAAATAGATCATGACTTCCACAAAAAAAAATCAGTGGTATCTTAATGCAATTGAGACATCTCTTCCTAATTATAGGATTGGCATGAACATTCTTCTTCACATAGTATCAATGCATGAATGTTTTGATTTTTTTCTATTACATTTTTGTGTCCTTGTTTATGGCTTTAAGCATAATGATAATGCATACAAAACTTAATTTAATACCATACATATGGAAATTATAATTATTTGATGTCTATTTTATCATAAGAAGTCGTATTTACCAAAGGAGAAGTATTGAGTTGAAAGGTCTTATGAGCATTTTTCAATTATAATAGGCATGTGGTGATAACATGGAAATATACATGTAATATGTTTGTACAATGTTGGAGCAGGCATGTTTGGCAAGAAACACAACAAACGAGGCAAATTGGACCAAGAAGGAGAGCACGCGACACTTTGAGGAAATGTAGTCTGTGTGACGAGATTTGCAGAAATACGACGCAAATGTGGACAAACCTAGTCATGTTAGGGTTAGGGTTTTTGGGTGTATTGTAAGGGTTTTAACCCTATTTTGTAAAATAAATAGGGGGTATGTGGTAGATTATAGGATCATGATAATAATCCAATTATTAGAGTGTGAGTGCAACAAGTATATTTTTGAGAACCTATTTTGGAGTCTTTCTAAGTCAGATCATGTTTTGAGAGCTATAGAGCTTGGATGAAGTTGAAGAAGTTGAGGTTCAGGTCGCGAGTTGTGGAGCTTGGTACGATCCTGGTCCACCCCACTTTATATTATGATGTAATCTGTGCAATTCCTTTTGATGAATAAGAAAATAAGCATAATATATTTGTGGATGTATCCCTAGGATGGTGATCCATGGAAAAAACTATGTGTACAATTTGTTTTGATGCTTTACTATTTCTACAGTTATGATTGAATGGTTAGATAGATGACTGGATGGTTTATTTACAATGCGCACTAGAATAAATCTGCACATGAATGAATGAATGAATGGATCTGATGAATACTATAATCAAATGCATGATTAAGTAGAAATAAGAACTAGAAAGAACATCCCCATATCCCTTCCATGACTACAGAAAATTGCGTCCTGTGGTCACCCATAAACAATATTGGGTGATACTGTGATGTTTTCTTGTTGGCTCTTGCTGTCCTATTCCTGCCACAAAGTTTCATAGCACACTCCACAACATTTCCCATTTCTATCCAGGATAGATCAAAATTTGGGCTCCTTCCAACCCACCAACTCTATCAATATTATCAATCAAGAGTAATGGAATTTTGTTCCATTATCCTGTGCATCTTGGCAATCTATCAAAAATTGGTTCAACAAATACGGTTCTCAATTGAACACTACACCCTTTGCGCACTACACAGTTATTTCTGTAACTCCTGCTGGGGCTTCTTCCTTTCTGCACTTCCTTAAAAGTTTGCAAGCCATCAGCTTGGTAGTAAAAAAAATTTCCTATTCGTTGATATCATTTATTATTATACCCTTAGTTCCCCTATTTGTTTTGAGTTTCTCTTTAAATTCCTCCACAATTTCTTTATCCCTAGCTTTATTGCCCAAATAGTCTTATGGTTTTACACCACTAGTAGGAAACCATGTAATCTTGGCTATGAGGTCCACATCTATGGGGACCATCATGTCCATCCACAAGATACCTCCATGTACCCTAGCCAACAATTTCTTCGCAAAAAGACCCACATTCTTACCATGATCAAAATGGGGTATGTTCAACAGATTCACAATGCCTAAGTTGTAAAGTCCTGTAATCCACTACGCGGGATCCAAGATGGGTTTCAATAGGGGTCCTACCTCCCCCTTGTTTTACAAGTAAGTGACCTAGCTAGATATCGGTGGCCACCCACCTATTCCACTTGCTCAAAAAATATTTTTCCACCTTGGCAGTGTTTCGATAGTTTTTCGGGTTCCAAACTTTCGGGGCCGTTTTGAGGCCCTAAACAATGTTTTTGGGGATTTGGGGCCCATATGATTACTCGAAAGACTTACTTGGACCAGTCGAATTTTTTTATTATTGGTTATACCTTTCCAACGGGCTATCGTGCACCTAAAATGAAGATCGTATGCAAAAGTTACGACCTCGGGAAGTTGATGTACTAACTTACCCAAATGGGGCCCACGTGACTTTTGGCGCTTCATCTCCTAGGGTTAGGTTTTTGGATGTCTAGGGTTTATGACATTCCTAATTATTGTAAAAGGACTTCAGAGCCTCATTGTAACCATGTTCTTGTGAATGAGCGCAGTCATCACATCTCTTCTCAGAGATAAGCTACCACCATTCCAACAAGCTTGTTTTCCGCTGCATTTTACAGTTTCCACTTATTTCCTTATTGAATAGAAAACCAGTTTTACCGTATCTCTGTTATTTTTTGTTGAGCATATTTTAATAATATGTATTCATTTTGTTTTGCTCATAAAATCCAGATCAATGGTATTAGAGCAGTCTGCTCCTTGTCATCTTAATGCATGTCCCCAATGAGGTTAGGGTACAAAGAATTGGTTCTCGATCTTGTTTCTCTTGAGGAAAAACCTCTCACACGCCCAAGTGACCTCTCATGGAAGGTTAAATAAATATGATGGGACAAGATATCCTTTCAAAATGTTTCTTGAGGAATCCCTCATGCAACAAAGGAACGATATGATGGATAGTTTCACACAAATCCTTCAACGACTACCAACAGGTGAGGCATCTTCCTCGAGCGGAGGTGCCGCCCCATTCAAGGTACAAATCAAATTCAATATTCCTATATTTGAAGTTCAGATAGACGTAGATGTTTTAGACAAGTGGTTGAATCTACTAGAAGGGTATTTTTCTGTCCATAACTTTTTGAATAGAGAAAAGATTACTTTTTCACTCCTCAAAGTCGTTCCCCATGTTAAAGATTGGTGGGAAACTTTCTGTGATAAAAAAGGAAACATAGTAACCCTCATTATTTACATTCATGGCCACCTAGGAATCCTTCAGGGATGCTATTAAGGAACAATACTACCCTATTGAAAGTTATGACGACTTTTATACCAAATGGACCACACTGCGGCAAGAAAAAGACCAAGCAGTGCTACAATTCACAAATATCTTCCATACCTTGTGCACCAAGCTGAGTATCAAAGATTCAGAGTGACATCTGGTGTTCAAGTATCATGGTGCTCTGCATAGATACATCCATACCGAAATGGAATTTCTGGACATCTCGTCCTTGGGTGCGGCCTACCGATATGTCGTCAAAATCGAGCAGAATCTCAAACAAAAGACGTGGCAATTTTGTAGATTTTAATCTTGTACAATATTTACTGCAAACATATATTCAGTAAAAGAACATAAAAGATACAATGGAAAATAAAAATATTATACAGATATTTTTCCCCTAAAAACCCAAACCGGGAAAACCAGCATATTATATATTTCCATTCATGGTGATACATTGTTTACAATACAATATACATATAGGAGCCAACAACATCCAAAACCCTAACCCAATGACCTGGATTAGTCAACAAACCTAATTCCTTAACCGAAAGTAGAAAACCATCGACAAAGAAACCATGTGTTGAAAAACCACCTAAATATGTGATACTACTACTCGTGCAAAGAATATAACACATACCCAACATTCTCCCACTTATTGTTTTCTTTGCATACAGGGAGTTACAGGGTTACATAGTCAACAATTTAGGGCAGTAATTCCCATGGATCCTATACACCAAAATAACTTCTCAGTGCTCACAGAGTTTGTTAATGAATCTGTAACATTGTTCAAAGTGTCCACCTTCATCAACAATACTTTATTTTCTTCAACCATGTCTCGCACAAAGTTATATTGAATATCAATATGTTTATTCTTTAAATGATAACCTAGGTTCTTCGCTAGAAAAATTGCATTCTGACTGTCACAATCTATCCTTACAGCTTGTTGTACCAACCCAATACCTGAACACAATATTTGTAACCATACTGCTTCCTTACTTGCATGAGTGGCTACCATGTATTCAACTTCTGTAGTTGAAAGTGCCACTACAACCTGTCTTTTTCTCATCCAACTTATTGCTCCTCCAAATAGGTTAAACACATACCCACTTGTAGATCTCCTAAGATCTAGATCTCCAACCCAGTCTGCATCCAAAAATTCATGTATATCCACCACTCTATCCAATCCGAGTCTTCCTTGGTAGGACAATCGATAGCTAGTAGTGCCATGCAAATACCCGAAAACCCTTTTTACTGTTGTCCAATGCTCCTTCCCTGATTTTGACATATACCTGCTCAGAACTCCCACTGCTTGTGCAATGTCCGGTCTAGTACAGACCATTGCATACATAAAACTTCCAACTTCACTCGCATATGAACACGAGACATGTCCTCGTCCTCTTCATGTGTCTTGGGACACTGATCCACAGATAAATTTACACCAACGGGAATAGGAACCTTGATCGGTTTACATTCCTACATATTAAACCTCTACAATATTTTCTCGACAAATTTTATCTGATTTAACCAAAGTTTTATCCTTTTCCGATCTCTTTTAATTTCCACGCCCAAAATGAAATTTGAAGAACCAAGATCCTTCATGTCAAGTTTACAGGACAACTGAGTTTTAACTTCCTGGATAATCTCTTTGTTGTTTCCTATCAGCAACATGTCACCCACATACAAGACCAAATAAATCAAATGATCACCAATTAATTTAAAATACACACAATGACACTACTACTCATGCAGAGAATATAACACATAACCAACAAATTTGGTCCTGGGAACCCCTCACTGGAAAATACAGAAAAGGGTGGCCCCAACCTACAAAAAAAAGGACATAGAAAAGATGGACAGTGTCAGGAAAACCAGTCCAAGCCACAAGCAAAGAAGGACACCAGAAATACAAAGAAAGATATCGGGAAGTGGTGTGACTTCCATAATATCCCTTGGCATAACATTGATGACTGCCGCTCAAAGAAGTCATTGGTGGCTGAAGTGAAATCCTCTGAATTATATGAGGGTTCTCACTCTGAGTTAGAACTAGAAAGGGGAAGACAGATCATTGATGTGGAACCCAATGCCACCATTGCTACCATGAAGATCCATCCTGGTGAACCAGATGAGCCAGAAGAAGGAGAGTGCCTCTTCCATTCATGGATGTGGGTAAAAGGCACCCCATTTCACTTCATCGTTGATAGTGGTAGCCAGAAGAACCTCATCTCAACAAAGGTTGTCAAGCGGTTGGCCCTATCGAAAACGTCACACCCATAACCCTACATCATTGGATGGATTCGCCAAGGAATCGATCTCCATGTTAGCCAATAGTTTCGACTATCGTACGACATCAATCCATTCAAGGATGAGGTGTTGTGTGATGTTTCTCCTCTTGAAGTTTTTAATTTTCCTTTGGGCCAACCTTATTTATGGAAATTTCATGTTGTATATGAGTCTAGGCCTTGTAGTGTTATTATTACTTTGAACAAGAAATTGTGCAGGATACCCGAGGGAGTCCCTCCTAGTGTTATTTCCTTGATATCTGCCAAGAAATGTAGGAAGGTCATCTCTCAAACCGGGAAATTTTTCTTCTTTGTGATTCTCTCTCGAAGTGAGTGAAAGATCACAGCCACATCCAGGGCCTCCACGACCGATCTCTCCACACAATAGAATCAAGTGGATAAGGTCATGGAAGAATACTCAGATATATTCTCCTCTCCTACTGGGGTACCTCTGCACTGTTAGGTCAAGCATCCCATCGATCTAACCCTGGGCACACTACTAACCAATGGGCCAGTCTACCTCTGCTCTCTATTAGAAAATGAGGAGATCAAGAGGCAGATCCAAGAACTTATCTACATGGGACACATCTATCCCTACTCATTACCTTGTGGGAACCCAATCATGTTAGTGCAGAAGAAAGACTAGACCTGGCGACTCTACATTGATTAGCGGGAATTGAATAAAATCACAATCTAAAACCGGTACCCGATTCCCCAAATCAACGACCTCCTTGATCAACTCATGGGGGCCAAATAATTCAGTAAGATTGATTTGAAGTTTGGCTACCACCAGGTCCCAATAGAATAGACAGATGTATGGAAGACTGCCTTCAAGTCAAAAGAAGGTCTTTTTGAATGGTTGGTCATGCCCTTTGGTTTGACAAATGCTCCAAAAACATTTATGAGGATGATGGAAGATATCCTACGACCTTTCACCAATACTTTTCTAGTGGTGTATCTGAATGACATCCTCATCTACAACAAGACTTGGGAAGAACACTTGCAGTATATCCCCCAAGTGTTCCGATGCTCCACCAGAAGTTGACAAAGCCACCTAATTCATTGAGCGGATCCATCACATCTGCCAACAGGTTCAAGATATTCTACAGAAGTCTAATGCCAAGTACAAACAACATCATGATTAACATCGGGTGCCACATAAGTTTCATGTGGGCGACACAATTTGGTTGCATTTGTAGAAAGAACACCTTACAGGGCCCCATCATAATCTTCTCCCACTCTATTTTTGGTCGTACACCATAATCAAGGTTGTGGGTGATAATGATTTTGAGCTCAACATTCCCCCCTTCCTTGGTCTACATCCAGTCTTCAACATGGCTCTCCTTCAGCCATATTTTCCACCATTATTGGACACCTCAGAGATAGCAGAGCAGTTGACAGCAACAGAGCTCAACGTTGACTGCATGCAACTAGAATCTAGTGATCATATTGTGGACACATAGATCAAAGGCACTCGACAACAAAGGATCCATCTTTATCATGTCATCAAAGAAAGGAAGCTCCTACACAAAGGAAAGTGGCTCACCCAGGGCCAAATTCAACAGAAATTTCCTCATATGATGGGGAAACTCAACACAGTGAAGACCATTGCTTCTTAAGGAGGGAGGCTTGATCTAGGTGGATAACGGTGGCCACCCACCTATTCCACTGGATCAAAAAACAATTTTCCACCTTGGCAGTTTTTCAACAGTTTTTCAGGTTCCAAACTTCCAGGTCCATTTTGAGGCCCTAAATGATGTTTTTTGGGGATTTGGGGCCCAAGTGATTGTTGGAGGCACTTACTTAGGCCAGTCAAAAACATTTCTTCTCGATTAAACCTTTCCAATGGGCTACTGTGCACCTAAAACATAGATCGTATGCAAAAGTTACCACCCCGGGAAGTTGATGTACTAACTTACCCAAATAGGGCCCACATGACTTTTGGTGCTTCACCTCTTAGGGTTAGGTTTTTGGATGTCTATGGTTTTTGAAATTCTTGTTTATTGAAAAAGGCCTTCAGAGCCTCATTGTAACCATATTCTTGTGAATGAGCGCAACCGTCACATATCTTCTCAGAGATAAGCGGCCATCATTCCAACAAGCTTGTTTTCCGCTGCATTTTACAGTTTCAACATATTTCCTTATTGAATAGAAAACCAATTTTATTGTATCTCTGTTATTTTGTGTTAAGAATATTTTAATAATCTATATTCATTTCGTTCTGCATATAAAATCTAGATCAGTAAGCTTCCTGCGCAAAGTCAGGAAACTTCGAGTTGTCGGTTACATTGTTATCCACATATTTTAGTTTCGGCATCTTCCCTCGCATATCCTCCACTACAACTACAACATATGGAAGATGAGGTAAAGTGATTTCTTTTGCGTTTGGTGCTTTCCTCTTTTGACCTGCATCTAGGTTTTCTTTTGTGGCTTTGCCCTCAACTTCTTATTCTTCTTCTCCCTCTATTTATTGCTGGACTTCTACCTCTTCTATGACTTGTTGCTTATTTTTGTACTTTTCCTCTACTTCTGCATGGTTTTCAAAACTATTCTTTGTGCCACCATTACGTTTTCCATGCTCCAACACATTTGCACCTGTTCTTCGGTTGATATTTCTTCCTCTAATTTGGTTTGACTGATGGATTTAGTTTCTGATGTTGTAACATCCCCCAACTCCACAAAATTCTCTAGTTCTTCCATTCTTTACTTCTTCCTTCCTGCCTGTCGGGTTGCTGATCTTACAAAACATCTGGGAGCGCCAACCTTCGGGGGTTCCATATAACTATATTTTCACATGATCGAGTGAATTTTTATCTTTCTCAATCACCCTTTGCTCATGCTCTCAAGTTCTTTGTTTCTCAAAAATTCCTAAGTGTCAAAATTTCTCGTTCTTTTCCCTTTTTATAAACTCAGTCATTAATGTTCTATCTTGTTTTTCACATTTTCTAGTTATTTGCATGGTGTCTAATTTTCCTGTGCACAGTCTTCCAAATAATTTCCTATTAATTATGTCTACACGGTATTTGTCCTATTAATTTCTTGCAGGTAGTTTTAAAATCCCAAAGTACTATTAGTACCTTCAAATCCCAATCATCGTTGTTTACATTGCAAATATTTGTCAAGGCATTCTCCAAAATCTTGTTGAAGGCTTCCACTATTCCATTTTCTTCAGGGTGGTAAGGAGTACTCTTTTGGTGGTATATCTTAAACTCTTCAAGCATTTACTCAATTGTAATTTTGATTAATTGATTCCCCTGATCACTCATCACTATTATTGGACATCCAAACCTTTTCACTACATTCTCAAATAAAAATCGTGATGTAGTCTCTGCGCTGCAATCCTTTACTGGTGTTGCATCATCCCATAAGTCCAACAAATGGTTCTGTTTCCAGCTAGATTTTAGAAGGATATCCAAGCAGGGGTTTGGTGAAGAAGATGCAGTGGTATAAAAGGTTTTTCATGCCATGGAATCCTATGAAAAAATATATTGAAAGATGGTTAGAGACATAATAGTTGGAGTTCACACATAAAGATAATAAGGGTTCCAGGTATACACTGCGACAATACCTGTAGATGTATGTGTTTACTGATTTGCATGAAGAATATTTTTGTTTCTTTCCATAGTTATTACATGATTGGTTGTTAAGATTGAAGGATACTCATCCGAGTAAATGGATTAGGATAGTAGTGTGGACTATTGAAAATATCGCATGGTTGGAAAGTGTTAATAATAAATTGACGTGCGCAATTGATTTTTGGTTAGAAAGCATTACTACAGGGTTTATCATTGAGTTTGCAGTAGATACAAAAAAGTCATATATTTTTGTAGGGTGGGATTTGTTGAAGGGACCCAGAGGGAAGTACATTGGGTCTCTTTACACATCGATCAATATATTATTACATGACAAATGCTTGATGGCCATGGAATCAAACAGCTATATCACTCTGTGCTCATGGGGGAGTTGGGGGAATCACTAAGGAAGATCTCATGAATGGAGAAGGATATGGAGAGTATCCAGAAGAAGGAAGCAATGGACCCCATCATGAATGATGATGAACAGACCAGGGAAATCATAATGAATGCATGTGTAATGCACAGTGGATGACCCTACCAATATAGGATGAATAATAATAAGAGGGTTATAGTAGAGTGAGAGTGATTGGACAACGATGAGGATGAGGTAGAATATATATGCGCCATAAGTCAGATTGAAGATATCTTTCATGCCACATATGAGAGGAAAAATAGAGGTCATGGGTTCGGCACAAAAGAAGGCTCTCCATTCTAGATCTGAATTAGTGTGTAACCCACAACTCCATGTGCGACTAACACAACTAAATAAGAGAAAGTAGTTAACCAACAAGTGATTAGTGGTAGAATAATTTTTTCAGGATGTGAGTCCAGTAGTAGAAGTGAAAGTTCAAGAGGTCACATTCAAGTCTCTACATCACGCAGAGGTGGTAGTTCAACAAATTTGTCAATGGAAGGACACGACCCAACCATCAGGTTATGAGAGTTTTAAGGGGATGGATCAGATGATCCAGAAAATTTTTTGTCCATCTGTGAGAAGATATGGGCAACAAAGCAGATTACAAATGAGGATATAAAGGTTGGGTAGTTGGAAATTACTTTTAGAAACCGTGAATTAGATTCGTACATGGGTCTCACCTGAGATGTTTTATGGGTGATTGTAGAATGCATTTGTCTGCAGCCATGGAAGGTATTGGGGGATGTTATTTCTATTTCTTATTTCTACTTAATCATGCATTTGATTACATTATTCATTAGATCCATTCATTCATTGATTCATGTGGAAATTTATTATAGTACACACTGTAAATAAATAATCCATTCATATATCTAACCATTCAATCATAACTGCAAATCTAGTAAAGCATAAAAAAACATTACACACATAGTTTTACCATGGTTCACCCCCCTCTGGGGATACATCCAAAAATATCTTCTTCTTATTTTATTATTCATCAAAAGGCATTGTTCAAATTACATCATAATATAGAGTAATGAGGCAGACCAGGATCAAACAAAGATTTATAGCTTGCAACCTGACCCTCATCTACTTCAACTTCATCTGATCTTTACAACTCTCAAAACAAACTCCGACTCACAAAGACTCCAAAATAGGTTCTCAAAAATAGACTTGTTGCACTTACACTCTAATAATTGGATTATTATCATGATCCTCTAATCTACCTCATACCCCTTATTTGTATTACAAAATCGTGTTAAAATCGTTACAATACATCCCAAAACCCTAATCGTAACATGGTTAGGTTTGTCCACAATTGTGTCGTATTTTTGCAAATCCTGTCGCGTGCACTACGTTTCCTCAAAATGTCGTGCCCTCTCCTTCTTGGTCCAATCTGCCTCATTTGTTGTGCTTCTTTCCAAACATGCCTGCTCCAAAATACAATGTGATCTACTGATGGAGTGGTGGTTGAAGCACATTAGTGGAGTTGTTTATTTTTTCTAAGTGATATTCTTTGTCACAATTTTGATGTTGACTCATGTTGAATCTAATGTTACATCATTAGTAATGATGAATATAGTATAACAATATAGTTAGTAATGGAAAAAGAGTTTTGTAATAAAATTGATAGATAATCGGTATAACGTCCATGATACATCGGCAAGGTGTTGGTAGTACAAATGTGTCATGAGTAATACACCATTCCATATTATTTGTATCGTTTCTCTATGTATGTCTTAAGAGAGTCTTATCATTGGAATGACACTACACAGTTTAAACATATCCATTGTAGTCTTATAAATGAAAAATATCCCTATCACAACTCATGGCGATATCAAGTCATAGTTATAATTACAGACAGGGGGAAAATGATGTGTTACAAAGCAGGGTTCCCTATATGCACATTTAGGGAAGCATGCATATATTTATCTGCATATAGGGAATTATACTTCTCTAAATGTGCATTTAGGGAAGATGACTTCCATATATGAACCTATACAAAAGAAGGATGTGCATTTACGAAAGGTGGATTATGTATATGGAAATTTACAGAAGTTGACTTCCTTATTTTTGCATTAATGGAAGTGGGTTTCCTTTAAGCGTATTTACAAAATTTGGCTTCCATAAATATGCATACATGAAATCCAATTTTTGTTTATATACATATACAAAACCCTATTTTTGTAAATGTGCATTTATGGAAGTGCTTCCATAATTACACATTTACAAAATTATTTTCATATATGCAAATATATGGAATA
This sequence comes from Picea sitchensis, assembly GCA_010110895.2. Taxonomy (NCBI): domain Eukaryota; kingdom Viridiplantae; phylum Streptophyta; class Pinopsida; order Pinales; family Pinaceae; genus Picea; species Picea sitchensis. The sequence goes on along the minus strand of SNQJ01S0100024.1, from coordinate 24,605 downwards.
ATTTACGAAAGAAATATTACATATTTGCACATATACAAAATTTTAAATTCGTATATTTTCATATATAAAATTCCTCTTATATACATGTGCATTTATAAAAGCCTGCATCTGTATATGTGCATTTACAGAAGCATGCTTTTGTAAATGTTCCAAAGACAGAGTGGAAGGATCTCATAAAGGATGCAAAGGAGAAGAGGTGGACAAAATAAGGAAAGGCACCACTAGGTGGTTGAAGGTATAAAATCAAATATTTATTTGAATATGCTGCTTTTATAAATGCACATCCTACTTTCATATATGCACATATACGGAAGCCATCTTTCGTAAATGCACATTTACAAAAGTAGGATTTCCTATATGTGCATATACAAAAGCATGGTTCCATATATGCACATATACAAAAGATGGTTATTATAAATGTAGATATAGGGAACTTTGTTTCCTTATATGTGCATATACAAAATCCCACTTCTCTATAAGTTTATGAATGTGGGTGTCTTTTTTCCTTATTTTTTGAGAAAATAAAATGTATTTTCATAATTTTTTCAACTTCTCGTAAACAATTTGTAATTTTTTTGTTTAGAATTCTACTTTATAGTAAAAAAGGAACTTGACATGAATTTTGTTAGCTTTCTATTGATTATTTTTTGAAAAAAATTTATTGGCATTTGATATGTCAATTTAGCGATTGTTTGAGAGTATGTTCCTTAAAAATGAAGGGACTAATAATGCATTATGCTTATTGGTGTCATTTTATTCATTATTAAACTTTTGTTTATGAAAGATTAAACATAATCTATTAAAGTATGACTATAGTTTTGAAAACAATAGATGAATATTATAGTTACTAGAATTTTTTGCATTTGACCAATCTAAAAAAACTGTAAATTTTAAACACGTTTAGTTCAACACCATGTATCTGCCTTGATTTTTATTTAAAATTAAAATCTAAAAATACCCTTTTGAAGAGGACGATGAAAGGTTTTGTAATATAAATTTTCCATGATTGTTTACTGTGTTATATTGCAGATATTGATTTTTCATTTTACTAAATCATTATATCATCTAAAAATAATATGCAGACACAGTTTTATAAAATTAACTAAAACTACTAAAAAATAATTAAATTGAATACAAATTGTATAAAAAAAAAAGTAGATTCAATTATAAAAATGTTTGTACAAGTTATAAAACTAAACTTGCAATATTTATAGGAGTCTTCTCCTTCCTAAGTTGAAGTAAGTTGAAGTGTACACATAATTTTATGAAAAGTGTTATAATTACAGGTTTTGGGCCGAAAGTTAATTTTAACGAAAAAATAACTTTTGACCAAAAATATAAGTTTTAATCCTTCTGGTTGCATCTAATGGAATGACGTTTGAGGTTTTAATTATATTTAACTTTCGAACGAAAACATTCAAGAGTTAGACTGAAAATTTGTCATTAGAAAATTTTGCAACCTGAATTCTCATGAAAGTGCTACCTACATTCGTTATTCTACTAAAATATGTTTTGTTAATGAAATCTTGTTGGAAATTTGAATGAAGGGTAAAACACTTATACATACCATGACACTACAAGTCAAAACCGATGAGGGGATAGGGATTACCTTGCCAAGAGCCAGAGTGCTAATTGCCAAAATTCATATTTGAAGTTATTTTCCCTCTCTTATTGTTTTCCCAAAATCAGTTAATGAAAGGAGGCCTAGTATTTGTGTAGTCAACTTCCTACCTTAATGGAAGTTGAAATGGCTAGGATAGTTGAAGATTATTGGCTAGATGTATAGTCAAGTACCGACCTTATTTTTTGGGTTGACCCATGAACTCCTGTAACATGAGAAAGGAAATTCATGAACATTCTAGGTAAGGAAGGGGGATTGACAAGGGGATTTGTAGAGAATATATTTCTAGAAAGGAGAAAACATCTAGTTCTATATAGGTAGAGGGAGAAAAGGAATATCGTGAATCTGGTGAAGAAGAGACGATATTGTGAGTGGAAATCGTTGTTGAATTTTATATGAGGAAAAGTTCAACCTGACTGAGAATGAGGGTCGCAAATATAATTATGTTGAACAAGAAACTTGCAATGAGAGGGGAGGGAACTGAGGGACTATGTTAGAAATTAAATGACTCCCACATTCACAGGTTATCCGTCCAGGAAGGAAACTGGGAAAAATCATGGAGGCCTTGTCTTGGTGGGTGAAATGAGATTCATGTTGTTGATTGCATGTGAAGGGGAGTGACCTTTGCACCTAACCCAAATTACCTTAGGAACCTAAGTTCCCTGGTGGTATCATGGTATAGCATTGGGTGACCTATTGTAGAGATCCACATTGCAACATAGCCTATGGTTTGGTGGAAAAAGCTAAACCTTAGTTAGTTTGTTCTGGTCAACAATTTATAAATAGATAAGTTTCAAATCTGTGTTTTCTATATTCAATGTTTTGAATAAATGTGGCTTTTTTGTAATTCATGAACTTGTATGAACTCCTATGAAAAATGAATTGAATGCATGGTTGTGTAATTCTTTGTATGATGGGTAATTTTTCATGTTGGATTATTTATTTTGAATTATTAGGTCGATGGCTTGTAATTCATGACCAAATCTATATGAATGGAATGAAGTGCGTGAAGAGTTTATTCACTCATGAAAACATTTTCCTTCCCTAAATTTCCATAACTTAAGAATTTGCAACGGAAAGGTTCAATTTGAAGTTTCATGTTGAGCATCCTTAGGAAATTTTCTTACAGAGGATTTGAACTATCAAATCCCTATTATTACAGAACTTGTAATGCAACCATGAGGGAGGAACCCTGATGTGGGAACCCGAACCTATCAAAATCATTAACTAGTTGGGGAAGTAGGCGAGGATTCAACAAATCCTTATAAAATCCTTTCGAGTGAAAACTCAAATTCCAGATAGTCTTTGATGTGCTTAAACCTGAAAATGGAACTACAGCATAGTAGAAACTTTAACCCATGAAGCAGAAGGAAGATGACACACGGAAAGGACATGTGTCAATCCATGGTAAATTCAAGATGAAGAGAGGGACCATTGATCATGGTCAATCTCAGTCGTAAAATATTTTGGGAAAGTATTTCAGAAATATCCATTCGAGAGGTCGTTTATATAGGTCGTTGATCGACATGTATCTCTGGTGTACGATCTAGTGAATGAGAATGTTGTCTCAGGAAGTATCATTCAAGATCACGTTGTTAGAAAGACTCATTCGAGAATATTTTTATGATGGGTGAGTCCGATGGAGAGAGAATGATAGTCATGTGGGATTCAAGTTTCAAAAAATACTTAAAGACTGTTATCTTGAAATATAGACGAGGATTATCCAAGCAGGTGAGCCTCATATGCTTGTGGGAGACTGTTTTCAAGGAGAAATAATGAGAGTGGTAAGCCAACATTATGATGGGGGGGATTCCAATAGATTTTTGGACTTCATACTCTAGGAGAAACCTAGGGCATGATAAAATTGTGTCCCTATGGGATGAGACCGATTGTCGATGTCCGATGGTGGTGCAGGCTTCAGACTTTGAAAATACCATAATAAAGTAGTTTTATTCATTTTAACAATGATATAACATAAAACAATAAGGCACATTGATTTTAGTGATAATAATATAACAAAAAAAAATAAGTTGCATATATTCCAGTGATAATGCTATGGAAAATGACTCATACGAAGTAATTTAATCCTCTATATTGATTTCAACAATGAGATACAAAAAATCTTGAAGATAAATGAACTTAGTGTGAAAACAAATTTCAAANTTGCATATATTCCAGTGATAATGCTATGGAAAATGACTCATACGAAGTAATTTAATCCTCTATATTGATTTCAACAATGAGATACAAAAAATCTTGAAGATAAATGAACTTAGTGTGAAAACAAATTTCAAAACATATATTATGAGTTGAAGGTGCTTCCCTAAATATGGCCCTCTTATCGAAATTTATTGATATACCTTTCAATTTCTATACTTTCATTTGAGTTGAGTCGATAAGTTCTGGACTTTGGAAATGAGCTATCATAAATTAAATGGAGAGTTAAATTAGTTTCCATGGAGGCAAGGGTGAGTGCACAGAGTTGGTGGACGATAAAGTGGCAACATGGTGAGTAGGAATGTGTGTGCGTTTCTAGGAATGTGCACATGTTCTTGATGTGACAAGTTTGGAACACCCAAAACCTCCACTCAACAATCCATGTAGGCACGTTCCCAAGAATGTGTGTGCATTCTCAATAACGTGCAAACGTTCCTGAGAAACATGTGTACAAGAATGTGTGCACGTTCCTAAAAAATTGAAATAAAAATAACACATGCACGTTATTAGGAACATCAGTGTGCACACTTTCTTATTAACATTAAATATCTCTCTATCCCCCTCTTCCCCCCC
>SNQJ01S0100024.1:5775-19966 GCA_010110895.2 Picea sitchensis | reverse complement strand
GTTTCTCCATAGGAAATGTTCTTTCATTTCCACCCAACCATAGGCATCCTCAAGTGCCACCTCCGAGAAGAGTATAGTATTTATCCTGGGAAATCATTCTTCACAAGAGGAGAAAACCCAGTACCCTCTTATAGAGAATATTCTTGTCAAGACATAATAAACAAAAACAAGCTCTATTCACTTGAGAAAATCAATAAAAACGAATCCAACAATACTCATCTCAACATGGAGAGAACTCAACAATGTAAACCATAGCCAGAGTGTTGGAGCACTAGTCCACCTCTAGCACACCACCAATATTGAGAGATATAACACTTGCGCCTTCCTTCCTTCAGTGGTTGCAACTGCATCTGTAGTTGCAACTCTCTTCCAAATTGTGCTATGATATGTGAGAGAGTGGGTCAAATGAGAAGGGTGCCACACTTGTTTATACTAATCTGACCAGTGAACTTTTCCATTGGGTTCGTTCTATCCTTTGTGGAAAATATATATTTACTTTATCTTTTGTGGCATGCCGACTTGGATTTTGGAGCAATATAATTCTTCTAGGGCTTCTTTAATTATTTCAATGATTTTCCTTTGATGGCTTGGAACCTTCATCTATAAGAGAGGTTATCTCGGAGGTGAATACCTCCCGTAGCTACCAAAAACATCAAGACTCCCTCTTAGCTAGGGAGGTATTCTCCATGATGGTTTTCCTCTAGTTCTCATAGCCTCGCATGCTATTCCATGGTCCTCCGACCATTCCATGGTAACGCATACCATGGTACTGGTAGCATCACCACGTCGTACATGGATACACCCAATGTGGACCTTTTTCAGGGCCTCATCACTACTAGAATACATTATGACCTACTCTCATGTAGTGTGACACTAGGACCTATTTTCCTATAGTGCATCATCAAGGACCTACTCACGTATGACGTGTCCACTTGGTCAACTCCCAAGGGACATGTCCTCATGGTATACTCCCATGGGACATTGGTTTCCACCCTAAGACAACTTGTCACTACTCTGACAAGTGTCATGCTCAAATATGTCTTAGAGGAGTGTTCTCCAAGTCGACTTAGCCCGATATGGGGAGAAGATAAGGGGTGTCCCCACAGATCGACCCAAACCACCCACCTAGGGAGAAGACTTGTCTTAGGTCGACCCAACCCATCACAACTTAGGAGAAGAGTCATCACATATCAACAGAACTCAATCCATCTGGGATAATAAAAGTAGAATGCACAACAAACTCGTAGATCAATCCATCCCACTACCTTGGGGAGAGGATCTGGAGAGTGTCTTCATAGATCGACCTATCCCACTACTCCGGGGAGAATACCTAGAGATATATCACAACCACATCAGTTACAACCCAAAGGTAGTTGGGCACCAACCCATTACAAATTATCATTCCATCGATAAGTTTCATACTCAACTCAGTCTAGTGAGGAGTATCGTCATAGAAGAATGTCTCACGAAGATGCAATCATCAATAATCCCTCTTAATGAGAGGGGGATTCCACTCTAATTTTATGACATAAGTACTCAAACTTATACTTGGAAAGAGGATCAATGAGAAAATTTTCAATATGTTCATCTGTAGGAAGGTATTCCTCTATTATTGTCTTCCTCTGCACCATATCTCGAATGTAATGAATCTCGGTGGGATCCAATATATGATCAGAAAATCTTACAAGGATCTTTTGAATCCATATTGTTTCAAATACTTCCATATATACTGTAATCTACTTGGTTTCTATGGTACTCAAATCCAAAGAATTATGTTTCCTACTACACCAAGAAACCACGAAAGATCCAAAATTGAAGAAACACCCTGAGGTGCTCTTCCTGTCAACTGAGCTCCCTGCCCAATATGAACCAACATATCCCTACAGTCTCATGTCAACACTAGAATCATGTCGCAGGCCATATCCAAATGTGTCTCACAAATATATCAAGACATGCTTCACAACCACCTAATGTATCTGCCTCGGCTGACTCATGAACTAGCTAAGTGGACTCACTGCATAGAAAATATATTGTCTGGTGTTAACCAGATGCATCAATGATCCAATTAGTTCTCATGAGTATATGGTCGGATCAATAAAGTCTAAATCATAAGAAGACTCGCTCATCTTCTTCAGATTCATCACCATCAGTGTGTTCATGGAGTTACAGTTCAATATATCCCAAATCTCCTCAATATCTCAACTATGTACTTCCCCTAACACGGGAAGATCTCATCAGTTCTCTGTCACACCTCAAGTCCCAAGAAATAATGCATGATTCCAATATCCTTCATATCAAATTCAAAGGCTAGCTCATGCTTGAACCAAGCAATGAGATTCTCTTCTCTTGTGAGAAATAAATCATCAATGTATAGGATAAAAATCAAGGACTCACCATCAACAACCTTGTAGCACAAGTTGGCATCAATAATACTCTTACTGAAACCCAAACTTATTGGGTATCCATCAATCCCCACATACCAAGCTCAAGGTGCCTTCTTGAGTCCATATGGGGCCTTCTTCAACCTGCACACATGGGACTCCTTCCCATGAATCATGAAACAATCTAGTTGCTCGATATACACCTCTTCCTCAATCTTGACATTTGAGGAAAGTTGTCTTCACGTCCATCTAATGTAATCTCCAACCCAAAGATGAATCAAGTGAAATAATCCTCTGAATGGAGGTATATCAAGGAAAAGGAGAAATGGTCTCCTCATAGTCTATTCCCTCCACCTAAGAGAATCCTCTGTCCATAAATCTCACTTTGTTCTTCTTGATCCTCCCGTCAACTACATGTTTTATCTTGTAAATTCACTTGGAAGTCACCGCATACTTCCCTTTGAGTCTATCCCACACATCATTCTTCATTATGGACTGATACTCCTCCATCATGGCATCTCTCCATACTGGTTGACTGGATGCCTCCTCATAACAAGAAGGCTCAGAATCAATGATGTGGCTCATAGCTGCAACATAGCTTGAGAATCTCCGAGGTCTCTTAATTTCTTTGAAAGTACCACGAGGAGAGAATATCTCTCTACAGCCTACAGAGTCTAATGAGCCTAGGCAGGCCTCTATCGGCCTACTACAATATCTCTAGGAACATCAATAGGATGTACTAGATGATTTGGATCAACATGCTCAATTGTCTCCTTCTAATCTACTGAAGGGTGAGTGTTGGCCCTTGGTTATGTAAGGAAGATAAGATTAAGGAAGAAATGTGAAGTATGAATTGCACAGAAGGAACATAATCCAAGGAAGGGTCGAAGAGGGTAAAGAAGAAGAAAATAAGGAGAGAAGTAAAGAAAAGCTAGCCGCTGGAAGAGAAGATCAAGGAATATAAAGGAGAAAAGAAGAGGGATCGTGGACAACTCAACAAGCGGAAGAAGAAACCAATGGATACTGTGGAGAAGCTCACGGAAAAGGAGGAAGTATAGGCTGGCGAAGCCCTAAAAATGTGAGTCAAGTGGACCTAGGATTTCAACACCTAGGGTTTTGGATCTAGGGTTTTGACACATAGGCTTCGGTCTAAGGTTTTTAGAGAGTCATGTAATGTATAAATAAAGTTCTAGGAGAGTCGAGAGGGTTGCTCGATTGTTGCTCAATTGTTTGTTTGTATGATGTTCATTATTGGTTTTTGTTGATTATTGTTGTGGAGAGCAATATTGAGTCTGTATTATGGATCTTCAGCTGGGTGTGAAGATCAACCCTGTAGCTGGGTGCCCAGGGAGGGAAGAGAAAGAGATAAAGAGAGAATATTTGTAGCTAAGTGCGCATATAGAGATGTATTTGTTTCATCTAATAACTCAAGAAACACAGTTTTGTGGATGTATCCCTAGGGAGAGGGTGAACCACGCATATCTTATTGTCTTTATGGTTTATGTTGTGTTATTTTTTGTTTGTTATACTGTTATTGCATGATTTTTAGATCAGAGCTATAACTTCGTGAAGCAAGCATAAGATTGGTAAGGAATATCTAGGTTATTTGCGTTGTGTTTTGAAATCACTTGTAGTTCTTCTGGTTGTAGACACTTGTGTCCTGCAACTCCCTATTGCTACATCGGGTGAGACTGCATCTTCTTTGCAGGTGTTGCCGAAAGGGCCAGTAGATAGGGTTTGTTGGTACGCTGTAAGAGTTGAACTCTGGGTCTGCCCCTGTGCCAACAAATGGTTTTGTTGTCAGGACCGGGATCTTCTTAATAGAATGCCAAGGAGGTTTCCATCAAAGACAAAGATTCAGAAGTGGATAGAAGAAAAAGAAATGGAATTTTTCATAGCTCAAAACAAGAACCCTAGTATCAGTACAAAAGATTGGTTGGGAAGGTACATATTTACCGACATACATGAGATTTTTTATATGAGTGGTTGGCTAGATTAGTAGACACCTAGTTTGAGATAAGATCTAGACCACCTATGGTTTGGACAACGACACTAATCACGAAGGTCAAGATATTTGATAACGCTGTGTCTGGAGTAGTGGATCTCTAGTTTGATAGAACTATCGGTGGGTACATTACCAAGTTCACTATTGACACAGTAGAATCATATAGTCAAGCAGAGAGGTATTTCTTTAAGGGACCTAGAGGAAAGTTCCTACACTTTTTAAACATGAGAAGTAAGATGCTATTGCATGAGAAGAATATACTGAGGATACAGTGAAGGTAATGTTCAATAATTTAGACAACGACAATGACACAGAGGCTGGACACACGCGCAGTGGGATATCATTTAGAGAATTTCCTCTTGCGAACTTGTTTAAGAAGAATTACGGAGACGGGGGATTCTACAGTGGGGAAGAAGCAGAGTTATCAGACGAAGAGCATTCAAAGTTATCAAGGGAAGAGGAAGTAGATATTGAAGAACCTCACTGAGGAGAACCAGAAACTCTAGACACTGTGCCTACTATCAAAGTAAGTACTATTACTCCTCTTGTTGTTTTAGTAGCATTAAGTAACCAGAGTAGCCAGAGAAATCAGAGTATTGTTACAAGCAGTTTAGCACATACTCAGTCGACAAACCCAAGAAGATCTATGGTAGATGAAATGAGGTTACCTATATTTAGAGAAGATGGATCTAAAGATCCTGACCAACACTGGCTCTTAAGAGAAGTTGTCTGGAGCATTAAGCAAGTCACCGACGAAGATTTTAAGAGAACTCGATTTAGTACTACCTTGGGGGATCACACTCTGAACTAGTATACAAACTTTTCTTCAGGACCTGGATAGCCTAAACCATTGAATGACATTAAGACTGCGATGAGTACGGAATTCAATAATCCTAAGTTAGAGTCACAGTGCATTACAGAGTTAAAGGAAATCAAGAAGAAGGTCATTGAACCTGTTTGGGAGTTTGATCAGAGGTTTAAGACTTTGACAGGTTGTTTGAGTTTTCATATCCCAGACGAACAAAATAAAGAATGGTTCATCATTTCCCTCCTACCACATATCAAAGTTCCTCTGTTGCAACAGAAAATCGCTTTACAGGATGAAGCTCTGAATATTTCTATGAAGCAACCCCTGTAGGATAATCCATTCTAGGTATGAGCTAGATATTGAACCAATTAACTAGATTATCTTTACAGGTTGAAGAAATGAAGAAAGATAAAGGAAAGGAGAAAAGAGAAAATATCTGGTATATCAGATGTAAAGCAGAGGGCCATGACAAATTGCATTGTCCCCTTTTTCATGAATACCTGGCCTCGGGAGTGCCTAGCCCTTTGAAGAAAGCCACTCTACCATGGTGTGAGGTATGTAGAAATATACATTTCCCTGGTGAATGTTATTACATGCAGAAATATGTCCAGACACCTACCAATATTTATTGCACATTTTGTAAATCTGCGGGGCATGATGAGAAGGATTGTAGGGTTTATGATATCATGCATGAAAGATCAAGGGATACATATAGAAATCAAGGAGAAACACAGAAAGGAGGAAATAATGCACATTTCAACTCCCCGAGAAGAGGAAACTTCAACCCTCGTGGTGGATTCAGAGGAAGAGGAAGAGGAGGAGATATGGGTTGAGGTCGAGGCTGGATTATTTTCTATCATCTCACACAACCATGACATTTGGCAAGGGATTGTCAGAACCCTTGTACTACTGCAACTCATTTGACCATGTCATCGAAGATTGTCCCGTATTGTTAGCCAAACTTTAGGAGAGACGAGTTGGAAACCAACACGTCCAATTCATATCAGCAGAACCTCACAGTGAGGACCCCAAAGTCACTATTATTACTAGAGGAGGCATTGTTACAGGAGAAGATAGGATGAATCCAAGAAAGACTACAGAACAATCAAGGATCAGAAGAGTTATATATAAGGCACAGTTGTTTGATCCAAGAAGAGAGAGGCATACTTTTTAATAAGAAAGGAAAGAATTTGTACGAGAACAAGCTTCTTCATCCAAGGTATAACTAGAAGTAAGGGAATGTTAAATGCCACCATCATTTGATCAGTCTGCTCTATCTAGACAAGGAAAAGAGGTAAGCAAGCTCATGGACTTCTTATATACATGTATCAATTTGATTAAAGATGAGAAAGTTGTGCAGGAACTACAACACCTAGTAAGACAGTATGAAATTGTGAGAATAGACCCTATGCTGAGTAGAGTTGTGAATAAAGTATCAAGGAAAATAAGGGAAAACAAGGAATTGCACCGTAGTTCTTAGATTGGAGACTACGATGTGGACTATGTGGTCCTCGACTTGGAATCAGAAGTAAATGTTATGATGAAGCAGACTTGGGCATTGATGGGAAAACCTAGATTGATTTACTCTCCTATCAGGCTCAGGATGGCTAATCAGCAGGTGGTGAGCCCCTTTGGAAGACTAGATCATGTCCCTATAGACATCTATGGGGCAAGTAAATTTGCAGACTTTGAAGTGATTGAGATTGTTGATGATATCTTTCCTTATCCTACATTGTTAGGAATTGATTGGGATTTCAACAATTCGACTGTTGTTGACCTAAAGAAGAGAAGAATGAAATTTTAGGGTAATGGCCTTAAAGTCATTGCACCTCTTGACCCCGATGAAGGTCGTAGATACACACAACCGATAAGATAAGAAGATCGTGCCTACGAGATAGAAAACATCTACAAAATGATAGCAAGACAACAAGATTATATTAATCCAACAACGAATGGAAATCTAAGTTGGCGAAGTGAAAGTGCATGTTCATCAGATTCAGAGGTAGCATTGGAAAACTGGCAGAACAAAATGTATGAAGTCTCTACATGAATATGTGCCATATTGACCAGAGTAGTTCATTGGATTGGCACAGAAGTAAGTAATCTCCCTACATTTGATGGCCTGAATCATTAAGAGACAGTTCTAGCTGAATTTGAGAAAATTGTACCAGTACAATAGAGGATGTTGGCACTAGACAAAGCATTGAAAGAAACACTAGCTAGATGGTGGCGAACACACAAGAAGAACATTGTAGAATGGGTACAATGTCACACCTTACTAATAGTGCATTTCTCAAGCCAAGATGAGGGATACGAAGTTCGATACATAGGTTAGAGTTGTCCTAAGGACCATGTGCAAAGTTGTGAGGAAGCTTGGATAAATATTCCTAAAGAATAATGGGTGCATAAGTTCATTAACACATTGGATACTACACCTATCAACTAGTATCTTCAAGCAGAACTGTGCTTATCCACTTAACATTGGAATGGTATGACTCAGAACTTTATAGCTACGTTTTTATTTGAGAGTCAGTAACCCATAGTAGATCAGGCTTTACAAATTGTAAGACAAAAGGTCTTTGAGGAGGCACCTAACCTCCCTTTTGAGCAAGAAGAGGATGAATGGACTGCACCTCTTCAGATATTACAAGTTTGTTATAATATTAATGTTGATGAAGATGACGAACCTAGGAATGTAAACATCACAGAAACAGGAAGATAGAGAGACATAGAAGGGCTAGGGATTGAATTACCTTTTATTGGACAACCCATTAAAATTAAGAAGGTTAACATTGGAACAGAGAAAACACCTAAATTAGAAAATGTTGGATATTATTGGGATGATGCTACTATTGGTAAGATCACAGAACTATTGGATGAGTATCAAGAATTTTTTCCAACCAATTTCACATACATGAAGGGAATTAAAGGGCCCATGGGTGAAATGAAGATCCCTCTGAGACCAGATGCAAGACCCATGAAGCAGAGACCTTACAGACTGAATCCCAAATATAAGAAGAAAGTTAAGATTGAATTGGATAGAATGTTGGAAGCATGAATCATAGAACCAGTTGAAGAATCTGAATGGATCATCCCTATGGTGGTCGAAGACAAGAAGTTAGGAGAAATCAAAATTTTTGTAGATCTAAGGAAATTGAATGATGCATGCCTACATGATCCATTTCCTACACCCTTTACTGATGAAGTTCTAGATAGTGTAGGAGGACAAGAGGTTTTCTCATTCACAGATGGATTTTTAGGCTATCGCCAGATCAGAATTTTTAAGGAGGACAGACATAAGACCACATTTGCAACAGAATGGGGTTCTTTTCAGTACACTATGATTCCTTTTGTCTTGAATAATGCACCAGCCATCTTTTCCAGGTTGGTGGTCGAAGCATTTAAGGACTTTTTACCCAAATTCTTGGAAGCATACTTTGATGATTGGATTGTTTTTAGCCTAATGAAGGATCATATTGAATGCTTGATATTAATTTTAGGTAAGTGTAGGCAATGTCAGATTGCCCTGAATATGAAAAAGTGTATTTTCTTTTCACCTTTTGGAGTGTTGCTAGGACATATTGTGTGTAAGAAGGGGTTGTTGGTAGATCCTTCCAAGATTGCTATCATTGTTGATCTACCTCCTCCTACTTCAGTTAGGAATCTCCGCACTGCATTGGGACACACTGGATACTATAGAAAGTTTATCAAGGGCTACGCATAGATAACAACACCTATGGAGAAGCTATTAAAGAAATATAATAAGTTCCAATGGACAAAATAATGCCAATAGAGTTTCAACACACTAAAGCAGAAAATGGTTACCACGCCTATCTTGGTTTTTCCAGATTGGAGTAAGGAGTTCAATGTTCATGTTGATACTTCGTCCATTGCATTAGGATCAGCTTTAGCACAGCCAGGTGTAGGAGACATTCACCACCCCATAGCCTTTGCAAGTAGGGATCTTTCTACATCTGAAAGGAACTATACTACAAATGAAAGAGAAGGCTTGGCTATGGCATATGCGCTGAAGAAATTTAGACACTATTTGTTGGGAGGACATTTTAAGATGTTCACTGATCATTCTGCATTGAAGTACTTATTCAACAAGACAGTGTTGGGGGGAAGAATATGTAGATGGCTACTATTATTCCAGGAGTATGACTTTGAAGTTGTGGTTAATCCAGGAATAATGAATAAAGGACCTGATCACTTATCTAGGTTAGAACATGGAGAGGAATGTACTAGTCTGGAGGATACACTTCCAGATGCACAATTGTTGGCCATCAGAAAAGTTGATGATCACTTCGCCGAGATAGTTTAGTTTCTATCCATAGGAATGGCACCTCGCGAGTACACAGTCATGCAAAATAAACAACTGGTAGTCCACGTTGCTGACTTTCAACTTATATCTAGACAATTATATAAGATGGGACCAGATGAGATTTTGAGGAGATGCATTATGGAGGAAGAAAGACCATTGATTCTTGCAGAAGCATATCAAGGCATCGCAGGAGGACACTATCCATAGAAAGAAACAATGAAAAAGAGGTCACGCATCAGATATATATATTTAGATAGAGATAGAGATTTAGATTTAGAAGTCGATTCAGGTGTCTAAATCCTAAGGCTCTCTCTCTGTAGGAGAAACATTCATAGCTGGCCTCTGGTGGCCTACTTTACATAAGGATGCTAAGGATTATTACAGAGCCTGTGACATATGCCAAAGAGTAGGGAATCCTTCTAGAAGGGATGAAATGCCTTTGGAACCAAAATTAACATTACAAGTATTCGAGAAATGGGCCATTGAATTTGAGGGACCTATTAACCCACCAGGGAAGCGCACAGGAGCTAGATACATTATCACTTCTACAGATTATTTGACCAGATGGGAAGAAGCAAGAGCAGTTAAGGATTGTAGTGCATCCATAGTTGCGTAGTTCATCTTTGAGGATATTATAACTAGATTTGGATGCCCAAAGATCCTTATGAGTGATCAAGGCACACACTTCATCAACAAAACCATTGAATCCTTGACACAAGAATTTGATGTCCACCATCAGAAGAGCACTCCATACCACCCATAGGCGAATGGCATAATCGAAGCTTTCAATAAGATCTTGGAGACAACACTGATCAACATTTGGATTCTTAACAGAGACGATTGGGATTTAAGAATTCCAACAATATTGTGGGCTTATCGAACTAATTGAAAAAAGATGACTACGCAGGATCCATTTCAGTTGGTATATGTCTTGGAAGCAGTGGTACCTATGGAATATTTGGTTCCTAGTTTAAGAATTGCAGCCTTTATAGGTATGGATGACACATACATTGTTCAATACATGCTTGTGCATTTGATCGAACTGGAGGAAGACATATTTATTGCAGGATTTCATCAATAGGTATAGAAAGAACGAGACAAGGCTTACCATGATAGACATATCAAAAATAAAACATTTAAGCCAGGAGATTTGGTACTGTTATATGACAAAAAGTTCATGAAACATCCAGGTAATTCCAGGACACATTGGATTGGGCCATTTGAAGTTGCCTATGTTACAAAAGGTGGATTTGCGCAATTGAAGACACTTAATGGAGAATGGAAGGATAGTTTAGTAAATGGAATTCAGTTGAAGTTGTGTTGTGACAACCAGATGCCTCACAACTCCTAGTAAAAGAAAAAGGAAGAAGGGTGTAGGTACCAGGTGCAGTTGAAACTAGGTACAAGACACATAAAAAAAATTATGCACAACATGGAGAGGGACAGAGAAGAAAGCACAGACTACTCCCCGCAGTCTACAGTCAAAGTATTACAAAAGGCTCAATCTTGCAGTGACTCGAGACGATTCACATGTGAGTGTTGGGGACCTGTTGGCCCTTGGTTATGTAAGGAAGAGAAGATTGAGGAAGAAAGGAGAAGTACAAACTACGTGGAAGGCACATAAACCAAGGAAGGGTCGAAGTCGGTAAAGAAGTAGAAAAGAAGGAGCGAAGTAAAGGAAAAGCTAGTCACTAGAAGAGAAGATCAAGGAAGATAAAGAAACAAAGAAGAGGGATCATGGAAAAATCAACAAGAGGAAGAAGATTCCAACGAATACCATGGAGCACCTCGCAAAAAAGGAGGAAGGACAAGCTGGTGAATCCCTGAAAATGCGGGTCAAGTGGACCTAGGGTTTTGACACCTAGGGTTTTGGATCTAGGGTTTTGACACCTAGGATTCGGTCTAAGGTTGTCTGAGAGTCATGTAATGTATAAATAAATGTCTAGGAGATTCGATAGGGTTTATCAATTGTTTCTCGATTTTTTCTTAATTGTTTCTTTATTGTTGCTCAATTGTTCGTTAGTACGATGTTCATTATTGGTTATTGCTGATTATTGTTGTGGAGAGAAATATTGAGTATGCATTCTGGATCTTCATTTGGGTTCGAAGATCAAACCTGTAGCTCGATGCGTAGGGAGGGAAAAGAAAGAGAGAAAGAGAGAAGATCTGAAGCTAATTGCACATATAGAGCTATATGTTTTTCATCTAATAAATCAAGAAACACAGTTTTGTGGACGTAGCCCTAGGGAGAGGGTGAACCATGTATATCTTATTATCTTTTTGGTTGATGTTGTGTTATTTGTTGTATGTTATACTATTATTGCATGATTGTTAGATCAAAGATATAAATTCTCGAAGAAATCATAAGAGTGGTAAATAATATCTAGATTGTTTGCGTTGTATTTTGGAATCACTTTCATTTCCTCTAGTTGTAGACATCTGTGTCCTACAACCCCCTATTGCTACTTCGGGTGAGACTGCATCTGCTTTGCAGGTGCTACCGAAATGGCCAGTAGTTAGGTTTTGTTGGTGCACTGTAAGAGTTGAACCCTAGGTCTACCCCTGTGCCAATAGTGAGGGGGAGAAGACACCATCTCCTCATGCATCTCATTGTCAATATGCATGTGAGATCCTCCAGATCTCATGAAGGCTACCTCCTTCTCAAAGGAAACATCCCTGCACACCTCAATCTGTCTTTGACTTGGGATTTAGATCTGATACGCCTTCGATGATTCACAGTACCCAACAAATGTACCCTTCCTAGTTGAAAGTTCTAACTTTGTCCTTTTCTCCTTGGGTACGTGAATGTAAAAAGGACACCCAAATATCTTAAAGTTTCCAACCTGTCACTGTAGCCAACATGTCACGGTCACTGTCACTGTCTCATACATGAGACCAAATCCACTCAAGGAAGACATTGTCATAGGCCCACACAAATATGAATGCAGAAAGTCCAAGATCCCCTTGGATTTGTTGTCACTGCTTAGAAAATATCCCTTGGCATTTGTTCCAAGATCACAACATATTCAAATGTCATGATGCTCAACATGGAGCTATGGAAACCCCATCACCATCTTCCCTAGAATGGGAAGAGCTCTATAATGCAAATGAGCAAGTATCATATGCCATAACTGGTTGAACTATCAATTTGTACAAACTCCGGCCAGACTTCTTCATGTCTCAAACCAAAGATCATCCAATAAGTTTCCTTCTGAAACTGTCACTATAGGTCCCTCTCAGAGCTATCACTAGTGACATTCCTCTGAGGTAACCTTCCTGGAACAAGAAAACAAGAACATCAACATTTCCATGGAAACCTCCATGGAATTTAACAATATAACATGTCCAGAACAGACAACAAAACAAGAATATCTCCTAGAGGGGAGATAAAAAAATGCATATCTAGTATTATATGGTTAGTATAATGATAATAAATCCAATAGATAAAAAACATAAGATTGCAACGGTTCCATAACAACTAGAGGCATATAAAAAACAATCAAAACTGGAGGGTGCGTTGTTCCCCTAAATTTACTGGATATGAGATCCCTCTAGATCTAAGTTTTTTCTTGGAAAATTTCCCTTCTCCTATAAACACCCTCATGATAATGAAATAAATTAACATATACAAGTGTATACCTTCGACAGCAACGAAAACCACAACATTATATGGAAACAACAGAAAACCCTAAAACTTCAAAGTGCTCCAACTTGCAATCTGCAGGTAGAAGGTGATGCGTTGGACTAGGGCACACTTGAATGTGAAGAAAATAGGCCCAATGATCAAGGGAAAGTGCTAAAACTATCTTGACAGGAAATGGGGGGGAGGCGTTTCACTCACAAATGTAGTTGCAGAATTCCAACAAGAAGCGAGCGACTAACAGAAGAGGTTCTAGATAAGCTTCCACAATGTATTCTTCAAGAACACTACTTTGATACCATGTTGATTTCTAGAATACTAGTTTACAACTGCAATAAATAACTAGGATCTCAAAAATATTAACCAAGTACAAGTTACAAAAAAAATGGGTATGCTCATTTCTCCATAGACAATGCTCTTTCATTGCCACACAATGATAGACATCCTCATGTTCCACCCCCAAGAAGAGCATAGTAGTTATCCCAGGAAACTCGTCTTCACAAGGGGAGAAAACCCAACACCCTCTTATAGAGAATATCCTTTCCAAGAAAAAATAACCAAGAACAAGCTCTATTCACTAGATAAAACCAATAAGAAAGAATCCAACAAAACTTATCTCAACATGGAGAGAAATCAACAATGTAAACCCTAGCTAGAGTGTTGGAGCACTAGTCCACCTTTAGCACACCACCAAGAATAAGAGATATAATACTTGTGCCTTCCTTCCTTCAGCGGTTGCAACTGCAGTTGTAGTTGCAACTCTCTTACAAACTTACGCTATGATATGTGAGAGAGTGTGTCAAATGAGAAGGGTGCCACCCTTATTTATACCAATATTACCAGTGAACTTTTCCAGTGGGGCCAACCAATTCTTTGTGGAAAATATATATTTACTTTATCTTTTCTGGCAGGTCGAATTGACTTCTAGAGCAATATAATTCTTCCGTGGATTCTTTAATACTTTCAATGGTTTTCCTTTAATGTATTGGCACCTTCATCTATAAGAGAGGTTATCTCATAGGTGAATACCTTT